>JAOTRH010037625.1:0-20462 GCA_034768845.1 Heliamphora exappendiculata
ATATATATATATATATATATATAGCTATGCTTGGAAAATAATTAATTATTTGGCCATGTTTTGTATTTATATGAAGGTGGGGCGAAATGGAGTGTACCAGCCATCTGACAGCTCGGGAACAAATAAGTTAGATATGATGGCAATGATTTTGTATGGACTATGGATATAATTAATAAACAGAAGGGATTAAAACCGGTGTTCTTTTCAATGTCCAGTAAAAATTTTGTACTCAGCCACAGAGTTCATTTCAGTATCTAGTAAAAATTTTGTACTCATTTTTTAGTAAACATATATAGAAAAAGGGATAGAATAAAAAATAAAATGTCAAACCTTAAGAGAAACCCCTAATACTAAATTGAAAAACTAATTAAATTAATTTTTTGAAAAAAATAATAATAAAAAGATCTCAAACCTTAAGAGAAATGCCTAATACTTAGTTGCATCTTATAATCTTTTTGGAAAAATGAAATCGTTTAAAAATTAAACTTTTTAGGTATCTCAAACAGACCTAAATAAAAGCACGGCAATCATTCTATAACTTGACCATTTACCTTGTTTAATGAATGGACTTAATTTCAAGCTCCCACTTGATTGAGTTTGGGCAATTACAATTAATAAGATGAAATTTGTATTTTTTTTTTTTTTTTGGAGATGCTAGTCCTACCAACATTGTTTATTTGAAGAAAAGCAGCAATAATGACTTATAGCTGGTATAGGTTTTTGAGAAATTGAACTTGAGCATGTGTTTGGCCTGGCTTTTAAGCCAATTTTTTTGACT
Organism: Heliamphora exappendiculata; assembly: GCA_034768845.1. Lineage (NCBI taxonomy): Eukaryota > Viridiplantae > Streptophyta > Magnoliopsida > Ericales > Sarraceniaceae > Heliamphora > Heliamphora exappendiculata. The sequence goes on from JAOTRH010037625.1 coordinate 779, forward strand.
TTTTCTATTAAAAAAAAGTCACTTTGTTTGAATTAATAAAAAAAAGTCAAGCTTTTTTAACTTTTTTTCACAAAAAAGTCATGATATGACATCTACCTTTTTACAAAAAACACAAAGTCTAAAAATCACTTAAAAAAGTTAGTCCAAACACATGCGGAGTCACACTGTTACGAGAGAGAGATTAGTGTTATGTTGAATATATGATAGAACTAGTAATATTAGAGATCATATGTACTATATTAAATATGGGGCATGATAAAACAATATGAGATGTAAAAAAAAGAGAGTAGATTTTAGTCACCTAAATGAGAAATGATTCAATCCAAGCGCATGTGACCGTGATGGGCCTCGCATGGTCTTGATCAACTACTATTTTTTTTAAAGAGTTTGACAGTTTAGTAGTCTTAACCTTATAAACTCCTCATCCGATCAGCGGTTCGAATTCTTCCAACCCCCTTCCCCTCTTTCCTTTCTTCCCCTCCTTCTCCTCTTTTCTTTCCTCCCCTCCTCGCTTCCCTGTACTCCCATCAAAAAAAAAAAAATTTTGTAAAATTTATATTAAAACTTAAGATGGTTGATGTTATATTTACTCTTCTCAACTATAAAATTAATGCTTGAAATCACTTTGAGAAGTTTATTTATTTCAGATGTCCCACATAGCTTGAAACTTATATCAAAATGTGGTCTGGACCAGGACCAACCATAACTTACAAACCATGACACTAATTAATCATAAATGTCAAGAACCATCAAGTGAAATTTAAATTATATGGATAAAAGATTGTCCATTTACAGAAGTTTGTTGGCAAACTATAACATTAATCATCATAAATATTAAGAACAATCAAGTGAAATTTGAATTCTATAGAAAAAAGATTGTGCATTGATCAAGTTTGTTGGCAAATATTACCTATTATTGGTAGTTGGGGGTAGACGATTTTTCCCCCATCAACGGGATTCAATTATTGTATATTTATTTATACTTTTTGACACTTTTTTGAGTAGTGCTTGGAACTGTTTAGCTTCTATAGCACATTGTGTGTAGATTAGTTGTGCAAAAAGTAGATTGATTTGAGATTTATTAGTCACTTAATCCGTTCAAATTTGTATTAAAAATTAAATGACCAATATGAGTTCACCAAGACATACAAATAACTAGACAAATACGATTAGCTAGCTAGTCGCACAGTTAATAATTGATCGAACTCATTCTGTACACATATATGTAACAAACTCAGCGAGAAAATATTAATTGCACAGTTAATAATTGATGGAACTCATTTTGTACACAATCGAACTCATTTTGTACACATACATGTAACAAACTCAGCGAGAAAATACTAATCGCACAATTAATAATTGATCGAACTCATTTTGTACACATATATGTAACAAACTCAGCGAGAATTACAAGATGAACGGCATGAGATCATAAAAATATGTGCAAAGTCTTGCACTGGATAAGCATCTGTTGTGCTCAAAAGCATCATCTGTTATACCTAGGGTAAGTTTTGAGCATCATGCTCACCAAGCAAACATTTTGAAGTGCGGCCTTTATATATTATTTAACAAATATAAATAAATTAATTAAGTTTTAAAAAGTTATATAGGGATTAGACTTAATTTGTTGACAAAATTAGGTGAGATATAGCAATCTCTTTAAGACAAATTAGTGAAAAATGAATTATTTAAATATTATATTCATTAAATTCTTAACTACAACATATTAATGCATGATCAACTGTATTTATTCTATTTCTTTAGTGGGTAACATAGATAATAATTAAATCAATTTTTTTGACATGACTAATCAAAGATAAGATTTAAACCACATTAACCGTGAACTTCATTAATTATAAGCAATTTTACTTTGATACTCAATTATATTCTACAAATAATTTATATATCTTCAAAATAACTTTCAATCACATACAACTCTCCACACCATATGTCTAGCACTCAATACGAAGTCTAAACAAAAAACCTTTGTTCTATTAATGGAGAATTGTAAAATTACGATCAATTATTTTCATGTCTCCGTACCAAAAATAATTTTATACTTAGCCTATGTTTAGAGTACTTTTTTTTAAAAAAAATTTGTTTAAAAATCTCTTAAAAAGCTTATTGATTTAGCCTCATATTATAATAAGTTGGATTTTTTCATATCTTTTCACTTTTATTTTTTTATTAAAAAAAGCTAAAAATTCAAAAAGCCTATTAAAAAAGCAAGGCCAAACAAAAGCTTAGTACCAGTTTAGAATGTTTAAAAATTTTAATTTTTAAGAGATTTAATTTTTTCAAAATAAAATAAAATAAGCTGAATTTTTTGGAATAATTTTTTGTAGTAGTTTTTTTTTTTTATTAAAATATCTAAAATATTCTTATTTTTAGGTTTTAAGTTATTGTGTTAGGGAACTTCCAAATATACACACACAAAATTTCTCAATACACTACTACATGCAGTAAAATACTTATACGCAAATACTTGTACAGTTGAAAAAAAAAAGTAAATGTACTCAGCACTTTTGTGTGGGTATTTAAAAACTATCCATTTTTTGATAAAAAAAATTAAGAGCTCAAGACAGCGGCTTCTTTAGTAGGTATGCCAAAGATTTTACTTACTCCTGAAGGTAATGTTTGATAACGGTTATAATAATACAAAATTTGATCGGATTCATATTAATGTGGGTCCCATAAAAGGGATAAATAATATAAAAAAAATGGCCTAGGCTTTGACCAAATTCGTAATATGGTATTTATATTTTGTTTGATTAGAATAGATTATAGCATAAGATTAAAATAGAATGATAAATTTTAAACATTAGATAAGATAATGTATACAATCCTATGGAGATAGAGAGGGATAGAATTAACCATACTACCTCTTCCATGGTATTTTAATTCCCCCATTTTGAGGTACTAGCAATCTCTTTGGATTATTAATTATTTCCTTAAATTCAAACAAAACAAACATTTTGTTAATTCAACGAGACACGTTATGACATATATATTGGGAATTTTAGACTTAAATTCTCAAAAATAAGATCAATAAACTTAGATAACCAAATGATAATCCACGTAAGTTTCAATCCACAATAGTAATCACGAAATAACAAGAACAACAAAAAAATACGCAAAATTTACGTGAATCGGCTAATTGCCTATCTTCACAGGAGAGAAGAATCAATCCATTATACTCTTTAACACAGATTACAAGAGTCACTCAACTCCTAACAATATCTGTAGTCTTAAACTAAGCCTCTTAGCATCTCTTTATACTCTCTCTAGCCTCTCACATGAACCTCTCTGAGTATTTTGATGACTTATAAACTTTTATAGGTTTTAGAGTCATAAGCCCCTTTATATAGGCTTCAAAGAAAAAACCCTAAAGTTGTATACCTCCCAGCTGTTCGTTACCGTCCGTCCGGATTCGTGTCTATCCCAAATATGATTTTTGACGATTCTGGTCAATTCCAAATCTGATGTTGAGTTAATCCCAAATCTAATTTTTGACGATTCTGGTCAATCCCAAATCTGGTGTTGAGTCAATCGCAAATCTAATTTTTGACGAACTGTCGTCAAAAATTAAGATTCGAGTCAATCTCAAATCTGATTTTTGTCGATTCTGGTTATTCCCAAATCTGATATTGAGATTCGATTCAATCCCAACAATCTTCATATTGGCTCGAATCTTTCAGCCATCTTGAAGAACTGTCGGCAATCCTCGACTTGCACCCCTTTCTTGGGTATAGGCGCTCCACCCTTTTTGATCTTCAACTTGAATAGACTGGGATTAAATCCAAACCAGACTTGAATTTGACCATTCGGCAATCAACAAACTTCTCATCTTTTGACAATCTTTCAAACTCCATCTGTTTAGCCTTCTATGAAGACTCCACCTTCTCTAACACTGCTACTCACTCCTGAACCATTCCTGTGCTTCTTGTAGCTTTCTTGTGAGATAAAAGTTCTCCACTTGACAGCTCCAATTACTGTTGACTTGAACCACTATCACCCGTTATTCTGGGTGAGCTTTTTTAACTGAACTCCACCTTGACTACTGCACTTTTTTTTTGACTTTCTAACATACTCTACTAGTCAACCTGATCAAACCCAAAATGTCTGTGTCTTGTGTCGTCCCTGCTGGAATCAGTCTATGTGATAGTAGTGACTCCACCTATCAGCTTGACCCCTACCAATCTGTAGAGTCCATCTACTTTCTGCCATTTCATGATAACTGAGGATCCTTTGTTGATCTTCATTGCTCTACCTTTTTCATGTGAACTCATAGTCTAGAGAATCTAATATTCCTAAAGAAACTAGATTTTTCTTCAACCCCGGAGCATGCCTGGCATTCTCCAATGTTCTTACAATCCCATCAAACATTCTAATTTTGATCATACCAATTCTAACTGACTGACACGCTGAGTCATTTCCCACTAGAGCTATACCACCATTGCAAGACTTATATGAATAAAAATATTCTCTAACTAGACACATAAGGTATGAACATCCTGAATCTAAAATTCATGATTCTGACAAAAAGCTTAAATCTGCAAAAACTGAGAGTACTTCACCTTTTGAGTCACCGTCTGACGAGTCTTCAACAAAACTGATGGTTTCTGCAGTCCCCTTACCCTTCTTCTTTTCCTCGAGATGCTGCTTTAATTCTCGGTACTAGCTCTTGTAATGACCAGTTTTGTGGCAATAAAAGCACTCCACATCCCTTCTTGCACGTGACTTGAACCGAGATCTACCACTGTTGGAACCTTGTTCACCTGATCTACCCCTTCCTCTACTTGACTCAGACTTAGCCATTAGCACACCTTTTGCATCATATTCGTTGTCCCTTTTCAGCTTCTCATGTGACAAAAGAGGCCCGGTGACCTCTTCTAACTCTAAAGTGTCCTTCCCGTACGTCAAAGTTGTCACCAGATGATTATAGGACGTTGGAAGCGATGCCAGGAGGAGAATTGTTTTATTCTCATCATCAACCTTTACTCCAAAATTGAATAATTGTGTGATAAGCATATTGTATGTATTCAAGTGTTCCAATAGTTTTGTACCTTCTCGCATCTGTTGTCCATATAGTTATTTCTTCACGTACAACTTGTTGACCAAATTCTTCTTCATATAGAGATCTTTCAGCTTCTGTCAGATCTCGTGGGCTGTCTCTACATCGAGCACATTATGAATAACCTCGTCTCCCAGATTCAACCTAATCGAACTCACGATCTTGCAATCAAAGTCATCCCAATCGTTATCGGTCATCTTCTTTGGCTTTTTCGCATTGCCGAGTAACGCCTTGGATACCCCTTGCTGGATCAACAGATCTTTCATCCGCCTCTGCCATAGGGAGAAATTATTCTTAGCATTGAACTTTTCAATTTTGTATTTGATGTTCATCATCTTCTCTGCAATTTTTTATTAAGCCAATAACCAACTCTGATATTTCACCATGACGTTGGATCTTCAACAACCATTGGTTCTCATACCACTGTTGGGAATTTTAAGCTTAAATCTTCAAAATAAAATCAATAGACTTGGATAACCAAATGATAATCTACGTAAACTTCAATTTACAATAGCAATCATGAAATAACAAGAACAACAACAAAAAAAACGCAAAATTTACGTGGTTCGGCTAATTGCCTACCTCCACGGGAGAAAAGAATCAACCCACTATACTCTTTAACATATATTACAAGATTCACTCCACTTCTAATAATATATGTGGCCTCAAACTGAGTCTCTCACCATCTCTCTATACTCTCTCTAGCCTCTCACCTGAGCCTCTCTGAGTATTTTGATGATTTATGAACTTTATAAGTTTTAGAGTCATAACCCCTTTTATATAGGCTTCAAAAGAAACCCTAAAACTGTATAACTCCCAACTGTTCGCTATCGTCCGTTTGGATTCGTGTCTATCCTAAATATGATTTTTGACGATTCTGGTCAATTCCAAATCTGATGTTAAATTAATCCCAAATCTAATTTTTGACGATTCTAGTCAATCTCAAATCTGATGTTGAGTCAATCCTAAATCTGATTTTTGATGATTTTGGTCAATCCCAGATCTGATATCAAAATTCGAGTCAGTCTCAAATCTAATTTTTGACGATTTTGGTCATTCCCAAATCTGATGTTTAAATTCGAGTCAATCCCAACAATATGGGCTTCACACCTACTTTTGGGTTCCTTGACTCTAATCTCCTTCTCAATAATGCTAAACAAACAAGGCCTAAAAGTACAAAATGCGCTCCTTATATGCTTTTTTTTAAATGAATCAGGCCTTTTGGTTTGACAAGAAGTAATTACCATTTTTTACTTTTATCATGAAAAAATATTGACATGTCTAATTTATAATTACCGCCGCTATAAACAAGGCTAATTTAATAGTATTTTAATTAGTTGGACTTTTTAACAGAGCTTGTATCTACAATTTAGGAGGGCATATACTTGATAAATTAGTCGAGATAAAGAGTTGAACATTATCATCATAAAAATATGAAAATTAGTGAAAGATTTATCGCAAAAAATGTCAGCCTTTATTAGGCCATGACTAAAAATGGTAAAAAGAAATGATCGAGGCAAGTGTACCACACTATTTTCTTAACACAGAATTCTCCCTCGCTTTTGAGTTGTTTGAGTGTCTGTCTCCCAAGATACAACAATCTAAAACACACTGAAAAAGCACAAAAATAAGTGTGCCTGTCGAACTTCAAACTAAGCATGGACTCTCACTCACATAGTTATGAATCAAAAAGAAGGACATAATGAGGAAGAACTAGGGAAGAAAAAATAATTTTTAAGGCCAACTAGTAAGCTTAATTTATCGGCAAGGTAGGTGCCTTTTCAGTCATGACCAAACTGGTACCAAACCTATTCGGTTGGAAGCCAACAGATATAATCCGAACCGACACGACTTATCGTCATATAACGGTAATAAATCTCTTCGGTTTGAACCAAAGAAAAAAAACTACCAACGAAAATTAACTACCCAATTAGATATTTAATTTTAAATTTATTTAAAAATATTTAAAAATAAGCTTTCACCAAAAAATTAAGATATCTTGCAAGTGCAAGTGCAAAGCCAAGCCCAAGCCCGACTCGACACGGCGCGATGGGTGGGTGGCGACGATCCATGCACATGTGTCTGGTTTGGGCTATACCCAAGCCCAAACCCACATTTGGGTAGGTGTTTACCCTTTCATAAAATTGGGCACCCCCAAAGGACCCTTCCCTTAGGTTTGGTTGTCATTGTGATGACTTTTATTTCATAGGCTTTAAACCCATTCCCATGATGATATATCAACTTGCTCTCAATTCAACCATTTGGTTAGCGGATTCGCGATATTATATTTTGATCTTACATAGTCAATCGTAATAACTCCATTTGAGAACAACTATTTAATGGTATTATGCCGACAACATATGTGTCGAGACTTACCATTATACATATTATTCTGTGCCCTACCAATTGCTAATTGGTTAACACAATGAATGCATATTCCAGGCTCAGGCTTTGGCCATATTAGAATGTCCACTAGAAAGTTTAAACCACTTTGCTTCTTCTCTAGCTTTATCTAATGCGATAAACTTTGATTCCATTATGGATCTAGCAATATGCGTTTGTTTGGTAGATTTTCAAGAAACAACTGCACTTCCAAATGTTTAGACATATCTATTTGTAGATTTTGAGTCTTTAGTGTCAAATATCCAGTTTGCATTGGTATACCCTTCTAGTACGGATGTATATCTTGTATAGTGCAGTCTATAATTTAAGGTGTATCTTAGATATTTTAAAACCCTAACTAGAGCCATCTAGTGGCTTTCACCTGGATTACTTGTGTATTTGCTCAGTTTACTTACGGAGTATGCTACGTTTGGACGTGTGCAGTTCATCACATACATTAAACTGCCAATTATCTTGGAATATTCTAATTATGATATGCATTCTCTACTATTTTTAGTTAGATTAAGATTCACATCTATAGGCGTTCTAGCAATACTCTCATCATCCTTGATAAATTTATCAAGGATTTTTTCAATATGATGGGATTGAGATATGAAATATCCATCAGATGTTCTATTAATTTTCATTCCTAGTATAACATTTGCAACACCTATATCTTTTATGTCAAATTTGGCATTTAACATTTTATTGGTCATTCTAAGGATTTCGTTATTACTGGCAATAATAAGTATATCGTCCATGTATAGACAAACAATGGCATAACCCTTGTCAGCAGATTTAATGTAAATGCACTTATCACATTCATTAATCTTGAACCCATTTGACATCATAGCGTTGTTAATTTTTTCGTGCCACTGTTTAGGTGCTTGTTTTAAACCATGCAATGATTTAACAAGCTTACATACTTTTTTTTCCATTTCTGAAATAATAAAATCTTCTGGTTGTTTCATATATATTTCCTCATTTAATTCACTATTTAAAAAAGTTTTCTTAACATCCATTTGATATATATCAACATTATACAAAGCTGCAATAACTATTATCATTCGAATAGATGTTATCCTTATAACTAGAAAATAGGTATCAAAATAGTCTAAGCCTTCTCTTTGCTTGTATCCTTTGACTATTAGTCTGACCTTCTATTGGTCAGTTGATCCATCTACTTTCAATTTCCTTTTAAAGATCCATTTGTATTCAAGAAGTTTACTACTTGGTGGAAGATCTACCAGTTTCCAAGTATGATTTTGCATAATAGATTCAATTTTACTATTTACAGCCTCTTTTCATAATGGTGCTTCTGGAGTAGACATAGCTTCTTTAAAGTTTTGAGGCTCTTTTTCTAACAAATAAGTTAGAAAGTCAGGACCTAAATATTTTAACGTTCTAGCTCTCTTGCTTCTTCTCGATTCATCATTACTTTCTTTTCGATTTTGACTATTGTTCGTAGTTTCATAAATTCTCTTTTGAAAACTAGGTTCCTTTACTGAATTGCAAGGGAAAACATGTTAAAAACAATGCATTCCTGGATTCAATGACAGTATTAACATGGAGATCAGGTATTTCAGATTTATGAACCAGAAAATGATAAGCACTGCTATTCTGAGCATACCCAATAAAAACACAATCAATTATTTTTGGCCCTATCTTTACCCTTTTTAGAGTGGGTAATGCAATTTTTCCTAAATACCCTCACACTCTTAAGAATTTATAAGAAAACTTTCGACCTTTTCATAATTCATAAGGTATTTTATTCATTTTCTTATAAGGCAATTTGTTCAGAATATAATTTGCAGAAAGAATTGCTTCTCCCCACAAGTTCTGTGGTAACCCTGAAATTATTAACATAGCATTCATCATTTTTTTAACGTTAATTTTTGCGCTAAGAAACTCCATTTTGCTGAGGTGAATAAGGTGCGATGGTTTGATGAATTATTCTATGTTCAACACAGAACTCACCAAATGGTGATTCGTATTCACCACCTCAATCGCTTCTAAACACCTTAATCTTTTTGCTAAGTTGATTTTTAACCTTATTCTTGTAACGTTTAAACATATCTAAAGCATCATTCTTACTTCTTAGAAAGTATACATAACAATACCTAGTACAATTATCAATGAAAATTATAAAGTACTTTTTTTCTCTACGTGTTTGAACGAATTTCAAATAAAAAATGTCACTATGTATTAGTGAAAATGTACCTTCGTAGATTTTGCTTCCGCATATATTTCACACTCACGATTTGAATCAAATTGAAATATTGGCAAATACTCTAAGTTAACAAATCTACGCAAGGAATCAAAATTTACATGACCTAATCTACCATGCCATAAAAAGAAGTTAAGCATATAAATAAAAGATGTGTCAATCTTATTAGCTTTTGGAATTACAGTAATTACATTCATCTTGAAGGGCACCTCACTCAAATACCCATTTTTCACATACATCTCATTTTTAGTCAAGAAAAACTTGTGTAACTCAAATACAAGACAAAAACCATTCTTACTAAGCAATGAACCAGACATCAAATTCTTGCAAATTTCAGGCACATGCAGCACTTCATTTAGAGTCAGTTCTTTGCCTAAAGTCATCTTAAGAACCACGTTTCCTTTGCGTACAACCTTCACATGCGCAGAATTTTCCATATATAATTGTTCTTCCATTTTTAGAAGTTGATAGGAGGTAAACATCTTTTTATCTGAGCATACATGGCGAGTGAAACAAGTATCCACCCACCATTATTTGGTGTTTGGTCCTGTCATATTAACTTCAGACACCACAGCTGCAAGACTTATATCAAAAACGTTGTCAGAGATATTCTCCATTTCGTTAACATTAGTCTGAGCTTGTTTCTTTTTAAAGTTCCCTCGATCTTTTTGCTTGTGACAGTCTGCTGCACGATGTCTAGACTTGTTAAAAACAAAGCACTTTCCTTTCAATTCATCTTCTTTCTTGCGTCGCCTTTGGGACCTTGATCAGAAAATTTCATCTTCTTGTTGTTGGACTTTTATCCTTGTTCCACCACATTAGCCTTGGAAGTCATAAACCAGTTTTCTGCTTTCTTTTCAAATCTACGGTTATCTTCCTCAATTCTTAGCTTGGCAATCAGATCTTCAAGTTTCATCTCTTTACGCTAGTGTTTTAAATAATTCTTAAAATCCTTTCAAGATGGCAGTAATTTTTCAATAATTATGGGATTCGCTTAGAGACATCCTCTATGTGTTAATTTCATGCAAAACTACCTGAAGATCCTAAACTTAACTAATCACAGTCTTGGAATCCAACATCTTATAATCAAGGAATCTTCCCATGATAAATTTCTTCATCCAGACATCTTTAGTTTTGTATTTCTTGTCCAAAGATTTCCATAGTTCTTTAACAGTTGACTTGGCACAAAACACATGTGATAATCCATCCCACATTAATAAGAGATAAAAAAAATAAGTATGGTATATAATGAAACTTGTAGGCTATTACTAATAACTTAGGCTTAAGTATTTTGGGCAGTGTTGTTAAACTATTTATTCAAGTTATTGAGCCAATTATCTACTTGGGTCATTACAAATGATATTTGAGCTGACCATGGTTCCCATCTAGGGCTTCGTGGCAGTGTGAGTAGAGGAGTTGAGGCTCCGAAGAGGGGTTGAGGCCCTGAGATTGTATACTTTATGCATGCTAATGAGCTGCTCTGTGTCCGCTAATAAACTGCTATCCACATTCTAACTAGGAGAAGAACTTGGGCCACGTGACGAGAGTATCGCGTATTTGGGTGAGGGATATTGTGATAATTCATCTCACATCGACGGAAGATAGAAAATAAGTTTGGTATATAATGAAATTTGTGGACTACTACTAATAACTTGAATTTAAGCATTTTGGGCAACGTTGTTAGACTCTTTATTCAAGTTATTGGGCCAGTGGCCCACTTGAATTGTTACAATACAGTGTACAAAATGTTGTCTAGACCATTAATGATATAGTTCCTGTATAAAAAATCAACATGCTTCCACACATCTATTACAGCAATTACTTGTCTGTTTGCCTCATTCTCATCAAGAGTAGGAGCATCTTCACGGAGGAATCTCGCAAGATTCAAGGTAGTGAGATAAACCAACATTTTTTGTTGGCATCTCTTAGAATCAGAGCCAATGAATTATTCAGGCTTCTCTCCGTGGTTGATAAGAATATTTGCAGGTATGGGTGCAACCACTTGTGCAGGCAGAGGCACAGATATAGGAATACGGGTAGGAGCATAACCAGAACCAACATTGATCTCGGTTGCCATTTCTATTTAAACAGAATATCAACAGTGAATAGAAATTATGATACAAGTAATTAACAAAGACAACCACTTCTCTTATATATTAAAATATGACAAAAAAAAGGATTAGAGAGAGAAGCTATTTGTTTAATTTGAATAAATACACTAAGGAAAAAAATAGAGTTTAAAAAGTATCCAAACTTTATGATAACAAAATTAGAAAATACTGATCACGAAAATCAGGTTAAAAATAAAACAGATTGGTCTTGTATTAATCAAAACCCGAAAACAGTAATCATGAATTCTATTTTAAGATTGTTAGTTTTTAAGGACAATCTTAGCAAATGGTAAAACAGAATAAACTAATAAATAATATAATAGAGTTGAAATTAATAATGTATTTACTGAACTTGATTCTGGAATGAAAAATGGTAAAAAGAAATGTCTGAGGCTAGTGTACCACACTATTTTCTTAAGACATAATTCCCCTGACTTTCGAGTTGTTTGAGCGTCTGTCTCTCAGGATACAACAATCTAGAACACACTGAAGAAACACAGCAATCAGTGTGCCTGTCGAACTTTGAACTATGTATGGACACTCTCTCATAGAGTTATGAATCAGAAAGAATTACAGAAAGAGAAAGAACCGAGGAAGAAGAATTAATTTTTAAGGCCAACCCCTGGGCTTAATTTATAGGCAAGGGAGGTGTTTTTTCAGTCCTGACCGCACCGGTGCCAAACCTATTCAGTTTGAAGTCAACGGATATAATTCGAACCGACATGACTTGTCATCATATAACGATAATAAACCGCTTTGGTTTGAACAGAAAAAAATAACTACCAATGAAAATTAACTACCCAACTAGATATTTAATTTAAAGTAATTTAAAATAAACTTTCACTAAAAAATTAAGAAATCCTACAAGTCAAAGCCCGAGCCCGACTGGACACAATGCGGCGTGGCGGGCGAGCCACAACTGCGCACGCATATGTGATTTGGATTAAACCCAAGCCCAAACCCACATTTGGGTAGGTCCACCCCTTCCAAAAAATTGGGAACCCATTTAGGTACTGAGGTGTCGACACAAGTTGAATCCCATTAAGGTACTGAGTTTTTTGGATGGTATCTAGGGGTTGACTCATGTATATTTGATGTTGACACATAGAACTCGAGGTCTGGAACTCAGAGGAACACTTGGTGTCGACTCAAATGAGTGTTGATGTCGACACAAGTTGAATCCCATTAAGGTACTGAGGTGTCGTTCCATTCTTCATTAGTGTTAACTCAACTTAAATCCCAGTCTAATACAGAAGGTGTCGACCCAAACCTATTTGGTGTCGACACACCTGAGTTTCTAAAATGTCTTAAGCAAAGTTGTTAAGGTGCCGACTCTAAACTTTAATGGTGTCAACACACTTGAGTTTGTCAAGCGTACTTTGCCTTAAGGTGTCGATCCAAAAGCCAATTGGTGTCGACACAAAATGTTCTGTTCAAGAACAAAAAGTGTCAACCCATTTGGCGCAATGTGTCAATACAAATGGCATAAGATGTCGACGCATTTGACATATAGTGTCGATACAATCTTTTTGGAAACAAATAAATATAATTTTTTAAAATTAATTTAATTTAAAAAATAAATCAATAAAATCATCAAAATATATTTAAAATACCCTTAGGCTAACATTATCTTAATCTTATAGTTGAAAAATCTCTCCTAAAGTTACTATGATTATTCTTTCCATATTTTCTAGCATGAATGGTTCATCTCCCTACTAAAATACTCGATAAACTCGTTAAACTTCTAGTTATGCATAATAATCACCACATCCACAACATAAATTTAGGAAGGGTAACGGTTTCCACCACTCTATATGTGTTGGAAAATTTCACCCACACAAACACGCACAACCACATGTAATCATAAAACGATCAAGAATCTAACACAATAACATGACACAATAGTTTACGTGGTTTGGCAAATTAAGCCTACGTCAACAAAGCACACATTTTTCACTGTTCTTTGAGACATAATGATTACAATGTTTAATCTCACGGTAATTAGGGTTTTTAGAGAAGATGCCTTTTATAGAGATTGCCTAAAACAAAAAACATGGCTAAAATGTGAGCCAAACCAACCGCCTTCCGTTTTGATGGGACTATCACCATTCTGACACTCAATCACCACAAGTTGCCTCTATCCAATTCTATCCAGACAGCCTGATCCCCTGTTTGAATAGTTTTATCTAGAGCTAAAGCCTTTCACTACTATCTCGCTTCGTTCGGATAGGAGTAAAACTACCCCAGTTATGCTCATCTCCACTGTAGTTTTCCCTCACTTTCCAACAATCATCCGCTTGAAGTAAAACTTCTCCAAGTCATTCGATGCGCAAAATCTGCCATCTCCTCAGACCAAATGAGCAAACCAATGTGAGTCATTTTTCTGTCTTCTAAGCTTGAAGACTAATCGAAGCTGAACATGAGTTCAGCTTTTTCACCAATACCTCTTTTATGAATATGTATGCAAGATTCTCCCTCACGTAAATCTTTCCTAAATCAAGACCTCTCTTCCAACCAAAACTGGATAAAATGATACTTGATATCAATGTATTTGGTCTTTGAATGAAGCGACGAGTTCTTCACCAGACGTTTTACACTTTGATCATTGCTGAACAACTGACATTTTTCTTGTTCCTTACCCAGCTCTTTTAATAAACTCTTTATCCATATCAATTCCTTGCACGCCTTTGTGACTACTATATACACCTCTTCGTGGTAGAGAATATCATAATTTTTTACAACTAAGAGACCCAAGTAACTACTGCACTATCCAATATAAAAACATAACCAATAGTGCTCTTTCTGTTATTAATGTCACCTACCAAATTAGAGTTCACAAACCTCGTAGTCAAGTCTTTTAGTCATTATAGCACATTGCATAATCTATAGTATCCCTAAGAAATTTCAAAATCTATTTTACTACTTCTAGATGGTTATTTCCTAGATTGGACATGAACTTGCTAACAACTCTCACAGCATGAGAAATGTCTAGCCTCGTGCATGTTATAGCGTGCATCAAGCTACATACGGTTGACCCATAAGTTACCTTAGGCATGCTTCTCTACTTTTCTTCACCGACTGCTGTCTAATGCTTTGAAAGTTTAAAATGACTTGTCAAATGTATACTAACAGGCTTAGCACCATCCATGTTGAAGCACTTTACTACATTTCAACATACTCTGTTTAGGAGAACTTCAAGTTTCATTCACCCTCTCTCTCTCTCTCTCTCTCTCTCTCTCTCTCTCTCTGTTAGAGTTGGTGACTTTGATTTTGAGCCTTTGAAAACTATGGAGATAAAAATTTTTTAGGCTTTGGATGGAGTAGATTCAATATAGCACAGATGATTCGAGAGAGAATTAGGTTTCGAAGAGAGAAATGTCAAATGAGAAAAATGCATGAAGTAGATTCAGGCATTTGGTAAAAGTGTATAATTCTATTGCTTTGATTTTCTGAATGCTAGCTAGGGCTCAGTGTGCTTGGTGAATGCTTTTGCTGCAAAGTGCAAAGACAAATTTTTGTGGGGATGAAGATTATAAAGCACTGAAATGTTCTAGATGATTAAGCTTAGACATGATTAACTCGAGTGTACAAAGGGAAAGTTATCCTTTGTTCGCAAGAATATGGTAAATTAGTAGAGTAGGGTTATATTATTACTCATTAGATATTAGATATTGTTCGGTCAATCCGGTCTATAAACTTACAAATTCAATTAGCACCGAAGTTGAAATGACTCTCAATTTTTTTCAAGAGCTAGAACCGAAGCCGACCATAGATGATAGAAAACTGACTATATGCTACTACTTTGGTTCGGTGCGAGAGGACGGGTCGATTTATTTGAAAAATATTTCACCCCTAACTCTATCTCATCATCCATTGCACACTCTCACTCCTTATTGGTATCAACCTACAATGTATCTTCAAAGACTCTGGTTCACTACTATCTATATACAACAAATAGTCAATAATGATGAATAACGCACTGCAAGTCTACTAATTCTAGTGGAATTTGTAAGAGGAGAAGCTTGTGTATCTGTTGCCTGTGGAATCCTGTGGAATTAATTGTATGTCTTAATTTTGAGATTTCAGACTCTATTAGATGTTCCTTCAAACCTAATAACATTTGAACCATAGTAGTTATTTCTTTCTGATCTTGTCTATTTTGTACAAAATAGACTTATTGAATACTTCAATGACGCCCATAATTGTCTTTATATCTTCATAATCCCAAAGTCTATAGCTATAGCTATATGTTCCATAGCCAACAAAGACACTTCCTAAATTTAGGGTCAAGTTCTTTCTTTTATCTCCCTCGATATAAACATAGGAAATATAGTTAAAAGTACACTGAAGGTCACATGTTGATAAGATAAGTTGTCATATTTACTACATCTTCCCATGACTATTTTGACAATTCGATATAAAACCTTATGCTCCTAATGCGCTCTAGAATCGTTCTGTTCATATATTCTGCCGCCCTATTCTGCTAGAGCATCATTAGAAAATTCATAACCCTTTTGTTCCCATTAACTGCATGGTAAAATTTACACTCAATGCTGTAGTACTCGCCACCATTATTTGGATTTAAACACTTCAATCTTAACCCTATTTCACTCTTAACTAGGGTTTTCTAATTCTTAAATATGCAAAGACATCTGATTTATTTTTGTAGAATAAACCCACAACCTTTAGTAGTCTCACTGATAAAAGTAACAAAATATTGTGAACCAATAAAAGAAGATACCTGAGATGGTTCCCGTATATTATTATGAACCACTTCTAGCCGCTTTGCATTTGATGTCTTTGTTGTCTTTGTAAAATTAACTCTCTTCTGCTTCCTAAACAGACAACTTTTGTAAAAATCTAAGTTCAGTGACTGCAATCTCGGTAATTTCCCATTTAAAATCATCACATGCATCCCCTTTTTACTTAGTCACTGAGTTGTCTGTTCCAAATGCTAACATCAACCTCAGGCTTTGCCACTACTATGCTGTTGTAGGAACTTGAGAACACGTATATGCTGCCCTCCTTATTGCCACGAGGAAAAACCAATGGCCTTTACTCTTCTTCTATAATTGCTTGTGAATGATGTCACAACTCTAATTTTTGGAAACTGGCCCACTGAGATTAAATTTTTGATTAGATTGGGTTCGTGTCTAACATTCCTAAGCTTTAGAAGGGTACCATCTACTTGAGTAATCTGCACATCACTCTCCCCAATAATGTTGTAGGCCTGGTCATTCCCTAAATAAACTTTGCCAAAATTCCCCTACACATAATTAGTGAAAATTCCATGTGTTAGGTGGCATTAAACGATGCTCATGACTCTATAATCTGAGACTTGTTCTAAGAAGTTAATACACAAACTAAGGCATCATTATCTTCATCATCAGTAAGATTAACTGTGATATTACCCTCTTAATTGGAGTCATCCCGTTACTTCTTTGGAACTTTGTTGTCTTTTTTAAAATGTCCATTCTAATTGCAATTCCAGTAACTATATGATATTCTATCACCTACGTAAGACTTAGACGGTTATTTTTTAGATTTCAATTTGTTATTCTATGAAATTTGTGATTCTTTATGTTGTGCTGTAAATCTCTATCTTTTACATTCAAGGCTGAACTAGAAGTAGAATTTTCATTTGAAATCCTCATTCGAACCTTTCCTCTAAGAACAAAACTGGTAATATCTTTCAATTTCAACTTTGTTGAACCTAAGGATTTGCTCACTGTCATAAACCTGGCTGTTATAACAAAAAAAAGTGCCTTCATCTCATCGCCGAACTCTATCTTCACTGATTCTAACTGATTAGTGATCGTGTTGAAGTTGGTTAGATGTTCGTCAACAACTGTATCATCTGCTAACTTAAGATTAAATATTTTATTCATCAAATGCACCTTATTTAATGTAAAATTTTTCTTGTATATCTTCTCAAGTGCCTCAAGTAATCATGCTGTTGTCTTCTCCTTTGTGATGTTTGAAGTGAACGAGGGTGCATGGCCTAATTGCACGTTTCCTAACACTTTAAGATCAAGTACTTTCCATTCGGGATTTGGAATTTTTTTGGCTTCTCTTCATGGAAAGATATAAGTCCTTCAAGTATAAAACATCTTTGATTTTCATTGTCCAATAGGTGAATTTCGAGCGATTGAAATTATCAATCCCTACCTTTTCGTCTTTCGCCATTGTGATTCTTCAACCTTCAAAATTGGGAAATTTGATACTATTTGTTGAGATTTTACACCGCACAAACACACACAATCACATGCAAAAAGAAACAATAAAGCATTAAGTAGAAGAACACGACATAAGAGTTTATGTGGTTCGATAAATTGTGTCTACTTCCACGGAGCTCACACTTTTTATTATTCTTTGAGAGAGAATGATTACAATGTTTAATCTTATAACTACTAGGGTTTGTGGAGAAGAACCCTTATATAGACATTGTCCAAACTACAAAATTAGGGCTAAAATGTGCATTTGACCTGCTATGTTATGTCTGGATGAAATTATCAGTGTTCGGGAACTCAATCACTAGAAGTTGTCTCTACTCGACTCTATCTGGAGGGCCTAAGGCCCCATCCAATCAATTTTGTTCAGAACCAAAGTCCTTCACTATTGCCTTGTTCCATCTAGATGAAGTCAGCCTCACCAGAGTTCTAGTGTAATTTTCTTTTACTTTGCAACAATATGTATACAAATTTTAAATCCCCACCCTCAAATAAATTTTGTTCATTATATCGGTGGACCTTCCCCAACATATATACCCCATCATCGACCATCATTTGTTGATCATGTTTCAATTGTAAACCATAGTAACAGAGATCAGAATGGCCAATTCGTAAATCAAAAACCATGTATAAGTTTAACCATGGACTTAAGAAATTAATTTGAAAATTTACTCATGTTTATTATGTATTGGTCATTTGATGTCGGAAGATAATTATAATAATTACACATAGATCTCTTTGGATGTTTTGTGGATATATAAAGAGCCTGTAAGTTTCAGTATTTTTCTTTACAAATGAATGTTTAGCAAAATTACTGCCAGTAACTTTTAACTTCTTACAACTAATTTTAGTTATAAAATTTTTTAAGCATCTACAACTTTTGTTATAACTTATAACTACTTTTTTTTCTATTTCAGTTACAAGTCACAATATTTATCAAGCACTTATAACTTATACTACAAGTTATAATGTATAAACTACAAGTTTCAGCAATGCCAAAACCACCTAAATCTTGTTCGTTTTACACAATATATTTTTTCAATAAAAAATAGGACTATTTGATGTGCATGTATTATGTTAGCCCAAGAGTTTCTTTAATTGATTTTGATGATTTTTATATTTTATTTCCTATAAATAAATGTTTTTCATTGGATAATATTTCTTATATTCAAAATGAAAGTGCTAATCCATTTTGAACAATTAAGGTTGACACCTTAGCCAAAAGGGTATGACTTGTATCTCAAAAGATTCAAACACTTAAAAATTCTTTAAGTAGAATTTTTCTTCTGTGTTGATCTCAATTGAAATTCAAGTCAAAATATTTGAGACAATGTATACTTGAATCTTATCAAGTATGGCAATATGAATTGATCAAATGCTTTACCACCCTAACTATGTTTTAAGTTGATCTTCAGGAACCAAAATATTAGTGTCAACACAAACGAGTTTTGTGTCAACACAAAAAAGAGATACCGAAGCAACCAGGACTCATTTTGAGTTGACACAAACCAATTTTTGTCGACACAAAAGTGATTCTCACATTTGTTTTCAGAAAGGTTGGGTCGACACAAATAGAAAAAAAATCGACACAAATCAACCGAGACTGCTTACAGAATTTTGGTGTCGACCCCACGACAAATCGTGTCGACCCAAATGTCCC
>JAOTRH010037636.1:0-20462 GCA_034768845.1 Heliamphora exappendiculata
TGTATTTTAGTTTTATTATATTGTTAAAAAATAAAATTTATATACATGTTTATATATTAAATATATTTAATTTATTTCATCGGGGGTAGGGCGAGAGAAAACGGGACGAGAATTGTAAATACCGTCCCCTACCCGTTATCTAATGGATGCGGGAAAAACCCGCATAAAACGGGGTGGGGGAAGCGAGGGCGGGGTACGGGCATAATTGCCATCCCTAGTGGAGGCGAAGAAGCGTCTGGATAAAAGTATCAAATTACTACGATCTGACCGTAGTGAAAAATACATCTTTGGAGAGTTTAAGGACTACTTATCATCAGAGGGGATTACATCCCAATTGACTGCACCTGGCACTCCGTAGCAGAATGGTGTGGCAGAAAAAAGGAATATGACTCTTTTGGAGATGGTAAGGTCCATGATGAGTTATTCAGGTATACCCGATTCGTTTTGGAAACTCGCTATAGAGACAACAACTTACATTCTGAATTTGGTACCTTCTAAGTCAATACCTTCTACTCCCAAAGAATTGTGGACCGGGCGTAAGCCTAGTCTGAAACACATTCGAATTTGAGAGTGTCCAGCACATGTGCTGAAGGGGAATGCAGGTAAGTTAGAACCAAGGACAGAAGTCTGTTTCGTTGTCGGGTGTCCCAAGGGAATGAAGGATGGTCTGTTTTATAATCCTAAGGATAAGAAGATCATTGTTAGGACCAATGTCAGATTCTTGAAAAAATATTATATTATGGATCACATGCCCAATTGCCAAATAATTCTAGAAGAACTGAGAAAAAATACTAATATAATGGAAATGGAACCACATGTCACTGATATTCCATTACCTCCTCGTAGTGGGAGGATTATTGGGACAAGTGCAAATCAAGAACATGGTGCTGATGCACAGGGTTCAGATTCTGCACAGCGTGTTACTGCTAGTACACAGACACAGTTAGTGCCTCATTGTAGTGGGAGAGTTGTTCATCAACTTTATCGGTATATGTTCTTGGGAAAGTCTTTTGATAAGATCCCGGTAGAACTAGATACTGAATCTTATAACTATAATGAAGCACTTCAGGATAAAGATATAGATATTTGCCAAAGGGTTATAAATTTAGGGATAAAATCTACGTATTCCAATTAGGTCTGCGAACTTATAGAACCACTCGAAGGGATACAATCTATTAGATGCAAGGGGATCTACAAGAGGAAGAGAGGAGTAGAAGGGAAGGTTGAAATCTTCAATGTTAGGCTTGCTGCTAAAGGGTTCACTCAGAAAGAATGGATCGATTATGATAAAATCTTTTTGCCGGTAGCCATACTTAAGTCTATCCGGATTCTCTTATTCATTGTCGCCCATTTTAATTACAAAATCTGACAAATGGATGCCAAGATAGCTTTTCTTAACGGAAGTATTAACGAGTGTATCTATATAATACAATCAGAAGGACTCATTACAAAAGGCAAGGAGCACATGTTGTGTAAGTTTAAGAGATCTATGTATGGACTTAAACAGGCATTGAGGTATTGGAACACTCGGTTTGATCAAGCTATAAAGTCTTATGGTTTCGATCAAAGTCTGGATGAGTCATGTGTGTACAAGAAGCATGACGAAAGCGTGGTAATTTTTCTAGTACTTTATGTAGACGATATCTTGCTCATCGAAAATGATGTGGGGGCATTAGCTACAGTTAAAGTATGGTTATCTGGACAGTTTGATATGAAGAACTTGAGAGAAGCAAGTCACATCCTTAGGATCAAACTTGTACGAGATCGAAAACAAAGGATGTTGGGCTTATCACAAGTAAAGTATATCGATGATCTTCTTACTCGTTTTAGCATGCATGATTCCAAGAAAGGATTTCTCCCTTTCAGGCATAGAATTACTTTATCCAAGGATCAGTGTCCTAAAACACCTGATGAGATAGAGAAGATGAAGGCGATTTCTTATACTTTAGTAGTAGAAAGCCTCATGTATGCTATGTTTTGCACTAGACCCAACATCTGCTTTGTCGTTGGCATGGTTAGCAGATATCAGTCTAACCCAAGGCACGAACATTGGACTGTGTAAAGAATATAATCAAGTACCTGAAAAGAATTAAGGATTATATGTTAATTTAACAAGAAGACTGTCTAGTACCTTTGGGGTACACGGACTCAGATTTTCAGTCTGACAAGGATTCCTGCAAGTCTACATTAGGATATGTGTTTACCTTAAGAGATGGAGCTATAAGTTGGAGGAGTATCAAGTAGTCTTGCATTGCTGATTCCACCATATGGGCCAAGTACGTGGCAGCTTCTGAAGCAGCCAAGAATGTCATTTGGCTCAGAAACCTCCTATTAGATCTAGACGTGGTAATTTTAATTCAGTCGGCTATTACACTTTATTGTGATAATAGCGGAGCGGTTGCAAACTCGAATGAATCAAGAGTCCACAAGAAAAGAAAGCACATCAAGCGTAAGTATTACTTGATACGAGAAATAGTATAAATGGGTGATGTTGTCCTGACAAAGATTGCATCAGAAAACAACATTGCAGATTTTTTTACAAAGAGTTTATCGGCTAAAACTTTTGATAGTCATGTAAAAGGTATGGGAGCTAAATGTATGACAGTATGATTTTGAGTACAAGTGGGAGATTGTTAAAGTTGGTATACTAAAAATCATATTTTTAGTATTTAATTTAATTTTAATAAAATTAATTTTCTATTTTATGAGAATCTTTATGAGTATTGTATGTATATCATTTCTTTGATGGTATGCATGGATGTCTAATATTTTGTACAATATATTAATCTGGTGTGTCGAGTACGGCTTACACACAGAATATCAGATTTTAGGTTCTTTTAGAATATAAGTTTTATGTTCACAGTTTAAATAAAAATTGGCATACCATCGGTACGACTGTAGTATAAAGTTTTAGTAGGCCTGTCTTGATTACAAGGAACAGATAATAGCGTCGTCTATTGTTCCAACTCTCTGTACTAGTATACTTTGTGTGTATTAAACGTGACACATTTTGATAATTAATTTTATACTGATTATATAAATTAATTCACACCCTAAGATTATTATAAATAGTGTTTATACTTTTAATCCTAAAATAATTATTGATTTACGTATATTTAATATTCGTTATTTTGATTCATTAAAATGTATGATCTTATATAGGTCTATATTCTTGGTGAGTTAGATAACGGTATTATTTATATGGTGAATATTAATTATTAACGGAATTCACGTCTCGAATGATCGGGATTGACGATACCCTATTAAGGAAGCTGATAAGTTTTGACTGGGTCAAACCCTGCAGGTGGATTTTGATTATTCGGCAGTCAAATAATTTAAGCGGAAGGGTTTAAGAAATTTCAAGATGCCTATTAAATTAAATTATTAGTAATTAAATTTAATTGACGGGTATCGAGAATCTTAACGTGGGGAGAAATGATAAGTATTTAATAATAGAAACTCAATGCAAAAAAGTCTTGAGAATATAGATCAGAGTGCAATTATAATTCTTTAGTGGTGTAAACTGTAATTCAGTATTTTATGAAAATATAGAAATCGCTGTAAGGTTTTTATAATTATGAAGACCGCTATGAGATTTTCTTAATTGCAAAAATCGCTGATGGGTGTCTATATTATACTAGAAGTTTTACTCATAATTACTCTATAGGTCCCTGCTGTACCCCTATAAATATGCAGATAGGTTGAACCAGTTTCATAACTTGTCTTTCAAGACTAAAATTATTCAGGTTCTACCGGTACGAATTCTTAATAGATTGTAACCCACACTACATTCAAGAATCGCATAAAATAATACAACTCAGAATTAAATCGTAATTGAAGAATCAACCGTTAAAAATGTTTTTTTCTAAATTAACTTGGTTGCACGGGTTTTATTTTTGATCGTTTGACGTCAAAAGTTTTATCTGGAGTTCATTTCGGCATTTGCCCGTTCAGTTAATTTTTATCGAAAATCGTTTGCAAAAATAATGATCTTGACAGTTTTGCCTCCAACATGATAAAAATACCTTTACCCCAATTATGTGTTCACTGAAGTGTAAGGACAGGGGCTTAAGCTGCTGTGTGATTGGGTGCTTATCTATGGTGGGTTTTAATATAATTTTACATGAATAAGCACATAAACCAATATGCAATTTTTCTTTCAAACGAACATTATTCACATTTAAGCCACTTAAAAATCAATTATTCCGAGCATGTTTAGCTTATTATTATTTTTGCTTATTTCATAATAAGCAAATAAGCCATTATCTCAAATGGGATCTCAGTTTTAAGTTAGACTTATTATTTAAAATCATTTTAAGTTAAATAAATATAAAATTTGTTTGGTAAGCTGTATGAACGACTTTAAATCAAAAAATAATAAGTCAAAAAATTAAGTTGAAGTGACTTTAAGCCCAAAGAGTTTTAAATTAAAAAATTATTAATTATTTTATATAATTTTATATTTACTATCAATCTTGTTTGATAGATTTTGATAAGTAAATTTTTTAAAATATAATTTTTATAAAAAATATATATGTATAATAAAAGTTATAATGTTTTAAAAAATATAAAATTATTTTACGTAAAAAATTAAAAAGGCTAAAAGAATATAAAATCTTAAATTCCAAAACGAGCCTTTTTGGATTTGTTAGCTTTAAACCGAAAGATAAAACACCAAAATTTAAGCTCTCCGCCAAACAAGTCCTTATTCGTGTTACGATTATGCCCTTAGCTTTTTCAAAGCTCTTATCCGTGAAATGACTGGAAGGACAATGGAAATATAACTTACTTTAATAGTATATACATATAGACTTTCAAATTACAGATTAACTTTAAAAATTAACTTTTTGCTTATTTATTTATATTAAAATTCACAATTTTTGTAAATTTCAGTATAAATGGTGTCTAAAATTTAATTTGTCTGACTTTTGTAATTACAATCAGAATTTATATTGTTTATTTTTATTTTTATTTTTAATAAAAAAATTTATCATTTTATGATCAGAAAATACTCGAGCATCTCCTAAACTATTATTAAGTATCATTTTATTCTCTCAACTTTAAAATCATATATTTAGGCTCATTAATTATTAAAAATTGTACAAAATGCTCCTTACTTAGAGGGGTAAAAGTGTTACAAATTAAATAAATAATTTAGAGACCTGAATAAACGATTTTAAAGTTGAAAGGAATAAATTAAAACTTAATGATAGTTTAAAAAGTGCTTGAGTAATTTTTTCTTTTATAATCAAATTATTTTGTCTTTCAATTTATCTCGTCATTTAAAAAAATAAATATTCAAAAGATAAAAATGATTTAACAAGACAAAAAATAAATATATTATATTATATTAGTATATCATCCGTTCTCCTCAGCTATAACCATAATATTTATTACAGTCATCCATCGAACGTTTTAAAGAGGGAGAGAGATAGAAAATTAACTAAAATTATAATATAAAAGCAACAAAAGGAGAAAATTCAATCTTTTTTCAGGCAGATCCAAACTTTTGTTGCTCCTAGTAGTCGTCCTGTTCAGCAAAATATTTTTGACTTTCAAATTCTTCTTCCTCACCTGTGGCATAATGCCGTGAGCTGAAATCCAGAAAAAAATTCTAGAAAATCTTACTATTCTAATTTATCACATAATTCAGCTAAATCAACGATCCATAGTAAAATTTATCATGCAGTCAACAGTTTAAAAAGCATTTAACAGATTTAGCTAAAATTCATAGAATGTGATAATAGATGCAATGCATGAGATCGACTAGACTCCCAACAACAACCAACCAACAGAATTCCACGATGGGAATGCAAAGAGTAACTTATTAGAGAAATTGATCACTAAAGCCATCAACATACCTCGTTGTGAAAGATAACCACTTTGCCCGGTTATATGCCGCAACTGTTTTATACAATCACAACGGTGTGGAGTATAGTGCCAACCATGAGCCTTATTTGGCAGTGCCCACCTTAAGGAATCTTGATGCATTCGCCATGTTCAACCTAAAGTTTAAGAATACAGAGAAAAGCTAGAGACGTACCCTGGTGTCTAACAGGGCTTCACCCTCCAAAGTTACAAAATTTACACTGAGGACGCACCCATGGTGTTTAACGGGAAATTATTCCAAAATCTTGCAAATTTTAGTTACCAGAGACGTCCTTGGTCAAGAAATAGAGGTATAATCAACTCCAAAGCAACATATCCACTAACCATGTTACAAGTACAACTCACAATGCATAAGGTACGACTCATATGACCCATGATGTTCTAAGTTATAACTACTACAATGCTGATGGTACAATCAATTCACGACATACAATACAACCATTTTAAGCATGAGGTGCAACTACTTTAGCATGATGTACAATTATTTATGCACATGGTACAATCAATTTGAAGCATAAGGTACATCCACTACTACATATAGGGTACAACTTGTTGGAGGTAGAACTGTCAAGATCATTGTTTTTACAAACGATTTTCGATAAAAAATTAACTGGTCGGACAAACGCCAGGATAGGCTACAGATAAAACTTTTGACGTCGAACGATCAAAAATAAAATCTGTACAACCAAGTTAATTTAGAAGAATACCTTTTTACCGATCTATTCTTTAACTACAATTTGATTCCGAGTTAAAACTCTCGTTAAACCTTCTACTGTATTCCTTTATGCGATTCTTGAATATAGTGTGGGTTATAATCTATCAAGAACTTGTACAGGCAGAACCTGGACAGTTTTAGTCTTGAAAGACAAGTTATGAAACTAATTCAGTCTACCCACATATTTATAGAGTTACAATAAGGACTTGTGGAGTAATTATGAGTAAGACTTTTTGTGGAACACAAACACGTATCAACGGTTTCTACAATTAAGCAAACCTCATAGCGGTATTTACAATTATGAAAAATTAGCAGCGGTTTCTATAATTTTCATAAAATATTGAATTACAGTTCACACCACTAAAGAACTATAATTGCACTCTGACCCATAATCTCAAGAACTTCTTTCATTGAGTTCCTGTTATTAAATACTTAACATTTCTCCACACGTTAAGATTTTTGATACCCGTTAATTAAATTTAATTACTAATAATTTAATTTAATCAACATCTTGAAATTCCTTAAGCCTTCCTGCTTAACTTATTTGACCACGAAATAATTAAATCCACCTGTAGGGTTTGACTCGGTCAAAACTTATAAACTTTCTTAAGAGGGTATTGTTAATCTCAATTTTTCGGGACGTGAATTCCGTTAATAATTAATATTCACCATATAAATAATACCATTATCCAACTCACCGAGAATATAGACCCATATAAGATCACTCCCTCTAATGAATCAAAACAACAAATATTAAATATAAGCAAAGTAATAATTATTTCAGAATTAAGAGTACAAGTACTATTTATAATAACATTAGAGTGTGAATTAATTTATATATTCAGTATAAAATTAATTACCCAAATGTGTCTCGTTCAATACATACAAAGTGTACCAGCACAGAGAGTCGAAATATTAGACGACGCTATTATCTGTTTTTCGTAACCAAGATATGCCTACTAAAATTCTGTGCTACAGTCATACCGATGGTGTATCTATTTCATCTAAACTGTTAACATAAAGCTTATATTCTGTAAGAACCTAAAATTTGATTTTTTTTGTGTAATCCGTACTCTACACACCAGATTGAATACTGTATAGAATATAAAACATCCATGTATAACATTAAAAGAAATAATATACATACATTACTCTTAAAGATTCTCATAAAATAAAAAATTAATTTTATTAAAAAATAAAATTAAATACTAAAAATGTGATTTTTAGTATACCAAACCTAATAATCTCCCACTTATACATAAAATCATGCTACTATACACCTAACTTCCATGCTTTCTACATGACTATTAAAAGTCTTAACCGATAGGCTCTTTGTAAAAAGATCTGCATGGTTGTCTCCTGATGCAATTTTGGTCACAGTAACATCATTCATCTGTACAATTTATTGTATCATGTGATACTTATACTCAATGTGTTTTTCTTTATTGTGGACTCTTGGTTCCTTTGAATTTGCAATCGCTATGCTATTGTCACAATAAAGTGTAATAGCCAACTGAACTGAAAGGACCATATCTAGATCCAAAAGGAAGTTTTTGAGCCAAATGACCTCCTTGACTGCTTTATAAGTTGCCAAGTACTCGACCTCTATGGTAGAATTAGTAATACAGGACTATTTGATACTTCTCCAACTTATAACTCTACCTCCCTAGGTAAACACATATCCTGAGATAGACTTACATGAATTCTTGCCAGACTGAAAACCTGAGTCAGTGTATCCCAAATGTAGGTACTAGACTGTCTACTTGGTAAACTAACATATAATTCTTACTCATTTTTAGGTACTTAATTATATTCTTTACCACAGTCTAATGCTTCTATCCTAAGTTAGACTGATATCTGCTAACCATGCCAAAAGCAAAGCAAATGTCGGGTCTAGTGCAAAGTATAGCATACATGAGGTTTCCTACTGCCGAAGTATAAGGAACCACCTTCATCTTCTCTATCTCATCAGGTGTCTTAGGACACTGATCTTTGGATGGAGTGATTTCATACCTAAAAGGGAGAAACTCTTTTTTAAAATCCTGCATGCTAAAACGAGCAAAGATATCATCGATATACTTTACTTGTGATAAGTCCAACATTCTTTATTTTCAATCTCGCACAAGCTTGATCCTAAGAATATGACTGACTTCTCCTAAGTCCTTCATATCGAACTACCCAGATAATCATATTTTAACAGTAGATAATGCCCCCACATCATTTTTTATGAGTAAAATATCATCTACATAAAGTACTAGAAAGATCACCACGTTTCTGTCACTCTTCTTATACACACAGGACTCATTTGAACTTTGATCATAGTCATAAACCACACTTTAACTGTAGATAATGCATCCACATCATTTTTTATGAGTAAGATATCGTCTACATAAAGTACTAGAAAGATCACTACACTTTCGTAAGGCTTCTTGTACACACAGGACTCTTTCGGGCTCTGATTAAAATCATAAGACTTTATGGCTTGATCAAATTGAGTATTCCAAGATCTCGATACCTGCTTAAGTCCATAAATGAATCTTTTAAATTTTCACAACATGTGTTCTTGGCCATTTGCAATGAATCCGTCTGGTTGTACCATATAGATACACTCGTCAAAACTTTCATTAAAAAAAGCTGTCTTGACATCCATTTGCTAGATTTCGTAATCGAAATGAGCAGCAATGAATAAGAGAATTCGGATAGACTAAAGCATGACTACCGATAAAAAAAATTTCTCATAATCGATCCATTCTTTCTGAGTGAACCCTTTTAGCAACAAGTCTAACTTTAAAAGTTTTAACCTTCCCGTCTGCTTCTCTATTCTTCTTGTAGATCCACTTGCATCTAATGAATTTTATCCCTTCAAGTGATTCTACAAGTTTTCAGACCTAATTGGAATACATAAATTTTATCTCTAAATTCATAGCCATTTGCCAAAGATTTGCGTCTTTGTCCTAAAGTGCTTCATTGTAGTTACAGGACTTAATATCTAGTTCTGTCGGGATCCTGTCAAAAGACTATCCCAAGAACATATACCGATCAGGTTGACAAATAACCCTCCCACTGTGACGAGACACTACATGTGTCAGTGTACTAGTAGTAACACGTTGTGTAGAATCTGAACCATATGCATCAGCACCATGTTCTTGATTTTTACTTATCCCAATAATCTTTCCACTACGACAAGGTAATGAAATATGAGTGATATGTGGTTCCTCTTATGTTCTACTAGTATTTTCTCTCAGTTCTTCTAAAATAATTTTGCTATTGGGCCTATGATCCATAATATAATCCTATTCTAAGAATCAGGTATTGGTGCTAACAATGACCTTCTGATCCTTAAGATTATAAAATATGCCACCTTTCGTTCCCTTAGAATACCCCGCAAAGAAATAGACTTTTGTCATCGGTTCTAATTTACCCGCGTTCCCTTTCAGGACATGTGATGGACACCCCCAAATTTGAATATGTTTCAGACTAGGCTTATACCTGGTTCACAATTCTGTGAGAGTAGAAGGTACTGACTTAGAAGGTATCAAGTTCAGAATGTAAGCTGCTGTCTCTATAACGAGTACCCAAAACAAATCGAGTAAACTTAAATAACTCATCATGGGCCTTACCATCTCTATAAGAGTTCTATTCTTTCTTTCTGCTACACTATTCTGCTATAGAATATCAGGTGCAGTCAACTGGGATGTAAACCCATCTGATGACAAGTAGTCCTTAAACTCTCTAAAGAGGTATTTCCTACTACAATCAGATCGTAATGATTTGATACTTTTATCCAGACCCTTCTCTGCCTTCGTCTTGAATTCTTTGAATTTCTCAAAGCATTCAGATTTATGGTGCATCAGATAAATGTATCTATATCTTGAGTAGTCATCAATAAAACTAACGAAATACTCAAAGTTACCTCTAACCTAGATTGTTATAGGACCACACACATCAGAATGAATCAGCTTCAACGGTTTTTTAGCTCTATAGCCTTTAGTCAAAAAGGGCTTCTTGGTTATTTTACCCTCTGAATAAGATTCACAAACTGAAAGTGCCTCCACTTCTAATGAACTCGAGGGTCCATTTACTATCAGTCTGTTTATCTTTTTTAGATTAATATGACCCAAACGTAAGTGCCAAAAAAATATTGATCCATCAAAAAAGGAAATTTTCTCTTATATGGTAATATAAATGTGTTATTCATTTAAGTTAGTTGCAGTGTATGAGATATTGAAATAATAACATAAAAATCATCCACCAATGTACCAGAACAGATAACCCATTTATTATCTTTAATAACCACAGAGTTATTAAAATAAATTAAATATCCATCTTTGACCAATTTAGAAACAGAAACTAAGTTCCTTATAATGAAATGTATATAAAGACAATCTCTCAATATTAAAACTCTTTCTCCACTAAAACTGAGAGTGATATCTCCCACTACAACAGCTATTATTTTTGTATTATTTTTCATATGTAAATAAATTTCTCTATCACTAAGTTGTCGAATTTTTTAGAATCCCTACAATAAATTACAGACATGATTAGTGGCTCCCATATCTACATACCAGGTACTGGTAGGTAACACCGTTAAACATGTTTCAACAACTAGTGAACAGAAATTACCCTATTTGTTCTGCCTTTTGAGAAATACTGGACATAACTTTTTTTAGTGCCTTGTTTGGTTGTAATGAAAATATCTGTCTTTGGACTTTTTCACATCAGTTTGTGGCCCACTAACTACCCTTGAAATCATGTCTCTCTGTTTCTGAACCTTTTTCTTTTTCATGCCTTTTGGCCCAGAGGAAGAACTTTTTTCTGAAATAAACACATTTTCTGGTATTGAAGGAATACCATTGGTAGTTAAAGTTATATCTAAGTTACTTTTTCAGTCAATAAAATTTGATCTCGTTAGTTTGTTTTCTTTGAGTATTAAAGCGAGTGGGTTGATAACTATTTTATTCATGAGAATCACATAATTAAAAATACCATTAATTATGATGAGTAAAATTTTAAATTTATTTTAATTTGATTTTCTCTACCATTTTTAAAAAAATTCACTAGCAGCTTGATAATATGAGAATAGCATCTCTCGATGGGAAGACGTCTACTGTCCATCATAAGATCAGACAGGCCAATTTCTATTAATTTTACTATCTAGGAAATTGATTTTGCCAAGTAAAATTAAATAACTGGCATAATTTCGTCCAGTATATAATAGTAGTGACTCAGATGGAGAGAATATTATCATATACAGTTAAGTGTTAACCATCACTTAATTCTAAATCAATCGTTTCGCAATGAACCATTCAGATAGAGAAGTAATCCACACTAATAATTATCTAGAATTATCCCAAAAAGAGGTTTGTACTGGCAATACCGCAATGAGTCTGTCCAATGGGGAGAAAAGTCTTACTGTCAACACGCAGGGTTTAATTGTATCACCTACAAACTGGTGATGGAGACCGCAAGATTTATCTGTGAATAAATTTTTTCTTCCACTTATATTTTAAAAATATTTTTAGGGTTATACAAATTCGTTTAATTAAAATAAATTTATTAATTTTGAAATTCACATGATCTGAAAGAATCAAATATTTTTTTCGTCTATACAATTCCAAAAATTCTGATTTAATAAACTATCTTTTTATGTTTAAATGCGTAATAAATAAAATTTAATAAATGCACAGTTTTTTCTTTAGCTTTTCAGCTAAGATAATGATTAAAAGTATTTATTTTATTCTCTATTTCATATTTTTCCAAAAATAATAATTTATT
The DNA here is from genome assembly GCA_034768845.1 of Heliamphora exappendiculata. NCBI lineage: Eukaryota > Viridiplantae > Streptophyta > Magnoliopsida > Ericales > Sarraceniaceae > Heliamphora > Heliamphora exappendiculata. The sequence goes on from JAOTRH010037636.1 coordinate 12,380, forward strand.
TCGATTAAATATTTTTTTATTTAATTAATTTAAAATTCGGAATTAATTTTTACGTTTTTTTAAGATATCTGATTTTTAAAAAAATCATCTTAAACATGATATTGTGTAAAAAAATAAAATATTTAAAGTTTTTCTATTTAATTAAAATTAATTAGTTAAAAAAACTTAATTTTATTTTCTATTACAAAATATTTTAATTAAAACTGAATTTCTGAATTAATTAAATTAATAGAATAAAAAAATAGATATGTAATCATCTATGCAGTTCATATATATATATATATATATATATAAGCACGATATGCATATATTCCGATTTTATGATTCAAATGAAACGTTAAAACGTTTCAGTCTCCTATAGAGGATAAGCAGTAATAATCCATGTTCATATTTGATTATGTATCCTGATTGCATTAGATTTTCCTAATACTGTGTGATATACTCATATATCCTATCATGATCTTCAACCACATTAAAAATCAATCAAAGACAATCTCGAGCCAGCCAACCACCGCCGGCCACCAAGCACCACCGCCAATGCCACCAAGTCGCCACCTTCAGAAGGCTTTTGTCGCGTCTTTCGAGCTTTGTTTTCGATGCTTTTTTATACCCAAAAATAGCTCTCGAAAGTAATATTTTTTATCAAAAAATCTGCTCGAAAAACAAGTTTCGATAGTCGTTGAACCGCCACTGACAAAGTCGCCGTAATTGGGCTATTTTTAATAATTTTTTCGCTATTTTTGACTTATTTTTATTACTTTTTTTAATGTATAAATACTGTAGAAAACTCGTCAAAAAAAACTGTTTAAAACCTTTAAAAAACTTACCGCGATCTGTGATCCGTAAAAATTCAAAACCACCGTCGATATCACCTCCATTCTTCGTATTATTGGATATATTTAACTTGTTCTTAAATAATCTAATAAGAATTTTTTAAAAATAGAAACTAACTATTATATCGATTCTATGTTTCGAAGGCTCACATTTGATCTATCACGGCCAACCCCGTGATTAAAAAAAATAATCATAATTCATAACCATTCAATTAAACATGAAATTAAATTACGATTATAAAATCGGGATTAGAACGCCTGTAAAACCAAGATAGCACAATTCTAAAACTACACGACCCCGGTAACCGTAAACAAAAAACAAAACGGCTATGATACTGTGGCGCCGAAATTTTGGAGTTTTTAAAAAATGGTAAAAAATATGAGATTCAAAATATGTTTAAAAAATATTTTAACACCTTGAAAGTCAAATTTTAAAAATTTATTTTTGTTAAAAATAGAGTCGCCACTTGATTTTTGAGAAAAAATAAGAAAAACAAAAAATGGTCACTGATCTTTAAAATATTTAACCAGCGAAAGAGATTTAGGGGCTAAGGTATGAATCGGGGAATGTATTAGGCACTCCGTTCGCTCAACTATAAGATTGGCCTCTACTAATCATCATTGATTTTTTAATAAAATTCTCAAATGCATGCAAATAAAGAAAGTGGAGGTAAAGAGAGAATATTTAAAATTAAATATAAAAAATACATAATATAGGTATATAGAACGTCAAATAAAAAAATTATTAAAAGAAAAATTCTAAATCCTACGGTATGCAATTTCTAACTAAAAGATACATGGAACACACTCACGTGCAATATTATTTAGACAATCTAAAATAGCATAATTTCATATAAAAGAACAAGCAAAATGCTAAAAAAATGATAACATTAAATATGCTAAAAATAAACATATTATTAAAAAGTTGACAAAAAAATTAAGCTAAAAATAAAAAGATCTAGAAAATGCTATAAAAAGAATACTTAACTATTCATATTTTATATTTTTAAAGAGACAAAAGAAAATAAAAGAGACGAAAATTACACTTAAAGATGAAATTTAGCATAAAATATTTTTTTAAGGAATTTTAAGTTTAATAAAATAAAATAAAATAAGTACTGTGAAAAGAAAATAAAGTTATAGAAAAAGAAAATGAAACTTTATAAGAAAAACAAACAATAACATTAAAAGAAATACTAACAAAGAAAAATTAAACTAACATTAAAAGAAAAAATAAGTGAAACATTATAAGGAAATTAAAGCTAATAATAAAAAAAAGAAAATAAAGGAAATAAAAAGCTAAAAAAAAATAATTACACAACTATTAAAGAAAAGAAAAGAAAGATGAAAAATAAATACTTAGAAAGGATTATTAAGATAATATTAAAGAGAAAGAAAATAAATAAAATGAAACATGAGCATTAAATGAAATATTAAATTAACATTAAAAGAAAAAAAATAAAATATACTAGTAAAGAAAATTGGACTAATACTAAAAAGATTAAAAAAATAATTACAACTATTTAACTCAAATGTGAATGTAGTATTGACAACTACATCCACATAAATATAAGTGACTTGATTATAACAATTAACAACATTAATAAGTTGTAATTGTAAAAAATATTAGCACTAATTAATTAATAAAATGACAATGTGCTAAGTGTGAATATATAAACTAAGAAATTAAAATGGCTAAATTACATGAAGCAAATTAAATAATAAACAAGGAAAACTATAAACTAAAGAAATGCACGAATTAAAATTGAACTTAACCCGGTCACTCCAAAAGAGAGGGAATGGAGTTAAAAGGATTGGGGATTCAGACAAAGTACCTGGATTGCTAAAGAATCCTGAAGTCGGGGAATGGTGCCAATGATCCAATTCTCGATATCCAAGTTAGGGCGTTAGAGGTTTGACTCTCGGTATTTCGGTAGGGTTTTGGTGTCGGGGCTTGGATTGCTCGGCGATTCGGCAGAGCTTCTCTCACCAAACTTTTCTCTAAAATTCTGTTTAGAGGGAATGGAGTTAGAAGGATCGGGAATCCAGATAAAGTACCTGGATTGCTAAAGAATCTTCAAGTCGGGGAATGGTGCCAATGATCCAATCCTCGATATCCAAGTTAGGGCGTCAGAGGTTCGATTTTCGGTATTTCGGCAAGGTTTCGGCGTTGAGGATCAGATTTCTTGGTGACTAGGCAGAGCTTCTCTCAATAAACCTTCCTCTAAAATTCTGTCTTGAAAACATACCAGGGAGTGTGGTATATATTAAATTCTTTAACCAATAAGATGCTGCCACGTTCTGGGACATGTCAGGCCATTTGGAGTTGACGTTTACCATGTTATGAGTTGGTGGTCGCGATGTTTGAAAAGGTTCCACAAGATTCTATTGGCAGTCGCCACAATGCAAGTTGGCGGTCGCTAGGTTGGAGGTGGCGGTCGCCACTTTCAGCTAGGGTTTCCATAAGGTTCTATTGGCGGTCGCCTCAATGAACATGGCGGTTGCCACAATTGGAATAACTTGCATAGCAAGTTATTGGTGGTTCAATATAATTTTATTGGTTTGAAAGTTTTGAATTCGAATACTAAGCTTGGATCATTTCTTGAGGGTTGTATTGAGGCACCATTCTAACTGTTTTTATCATCGAATTCCCTTAAGATTAGGCGGGATCAAATTGGAGTGTGTACAGATACCAAATTATTAGAGACAAAACTGCCAAAATCATTGTTTTTGAAAATAATTTTCGATAAAAAATTAATTGAATGAGTAAATGCCGAAATGGGCTCTAGATAAAACTTTTAACATCTAACGATCAAAAATAAAACCCGTGCAACTAAGTCAATTTAGAAGAATGCATTTTTACGGGTCGATTCTTCAACTACGATTTGATTCCGAGTTGAAACTCCCGTCAGACCTTCTACTGTATTCCCTTATGCGATTTTTGAATATAGTGCGGGCTGCAATCTATCAAGAACTCGTATCGGCAGAATATGGACAGCTTTAGCCTTAAAAGATAAGTTATGAAATTGGTTCAGGCAACTCGCATATTTATGGGGCTGCAGTAGGGACTTATGGAGTAATTATGAATAAAACTTCCAGTTGAACACAGACACGTATCAACAATTTTCGCAATTAAGAAAACTTCATAGCTGTATCTACAATTATGAAAAACTAGCATCGATTTTTACAATTTTCATAAAATACTGAATTACAATTCACACCACTAAAGAACTATAATTGCACTCTAACTCATAATCTCAAGACCTTTTTGCATTAAGCTCCTGTTATGAAATGCTTAATATTTCTCCCCACATTAAGATTTTAGATATCCGCCAATTAAATTTAATTACTAATAATTTAATTTAATCATTATCTTGAAATTTCTTAAACTCTTTCGCTTAACTTATTTGACCGTTGGATAATCAAATCCACCTGCATAGTTTGGCCCAGTCAAAACTTATAAGCTTCCTAAAGGGGTATCGTCAATTTCGATCTTTTAGAACGTGAATTCCGTAAATAATTAATATTCACCATATAAATAATACTGTTATCCAACTCACCGGGAATATGGATCCATATAAGATCGCACCTTCTAATGAATCAAAATAACGAATATTAAATATACGCAAATCAATAATTATTTTAGAATTAAGAGTACAAATACTATTTATAATAGTTTTGGAGTGCGAATTAATTTATATAGTCAGTATAAAATTAATTACCCCAATGTGTCCCGTTCATACACACAAAATGTACTAGCACAGAGAGTCAGAATAATAGACGACGCTATTATCTGTTCCTCGTAACCAAGACATGCCTACTAAAACTCCGTGATACAGTCGTACCAATGGTATGCCCATTTCTATCTAAACCGTGAACATAAAACTTATGTTCTGCAAGAACCTAAAATTTAATCTTCTGTATATAAGTCGTACTCTACACACCAGACTAAATACTGTATAGAATATAGGACATCCATGCATAACATTAAAAGAAATTATATACATACATTATTTATAAAAAATTTCATAAAATAAAAAATTAATTTTATTAAAAAATAAAATTAAATACTAAAAATATGCTTTTCAATATACCAACCTTAACACAACTATTGTTATACCCAAGGTACAACCATCATGATGCCTAACTAATTAAAAGCATATTTTAAATCTAAGTGGATTTTCTTAAAATTCGGCACTTGTAACCTAATTTGCAAAGTATGTTTGGGGGTACTAAATTAATTTTAAACTTTTTAATTTTTGGATATGTTATAGTTTAAGATGTCTCCTAATACTTCTGTGAATGACACTTGATAAGGTTCTTAAGAAAATATTGAAGATTTTGCTTTCCTAAGAAAAGGTGTCAGAACAACCTTCAAAACTCCGAAGTGGTGATTTTCAGAATAGAAAATAGGGATTATAAAAGTTATTTGAGGCACCAAATCAACTTGCCAATTGTCTTTGGTGGAATTTTGATGGATTTGGTTTCGAATTTGATAAGAAGAAGGAGGGTCGACACAGGATTTGAAGGAGAGAAGGCGGGAGACGAACCGATTATAAAGAGAGAGAGTGGGAAACAAAATGTCGTTTGGGGGGACCGACGTGTCTATTTATAAACTAGCGATTTGTGTCGACACAAATTTGATTTGGTGTCGATACGATTCGTTTCGTGTGTGGGTATTGAGACATAGCATTGGTGTCGACACAATTTTAGTTAGTGTCGACACATTTTGGTCATTTAGGTCGACCTAGTAAAGGTTGGTGTCGACACAAATTTACCGAGAGTCAGGAAAAACTATGGTGTCGGCACTGACTAGAATGGGATTGACACATTTCTTCCCAGTGCCACTTCTATACAGTTTGTGTCGATACTTCACACATTTGTGTCGACACATTTTCAACTTGTGTCGACACATTTTCACATTCAAGAAAGAAAATCAAGCATGTTGAAATGCAATAAAAGACATGATTAGTACAGCATATAAATTATCAATTTGTAGCACATCACATACCAAGTTCTCTTCTAATATAGAATATTCTTTCTTCATTTAAAGCTTTTGTGAAAATATCCGCTAATTGGTAATCGGTGCCTATAAATTCAAGTTCAATGCTTCCTTTTTGCACATGATCTCTTATGAAATGATATTTAATCTCTATGTGCTTTGTTCTTGAGTGTTGTATAGGATTTTTGGATATATTAATTGCATTAGTGTTATCACATTTGATAGGGATATGATCTAGGTGAAAACCATAATCCTTTAATTGTTGTTTCATCCATAAAATTTGAGCACAATAGCTTCCAGCTATAATCTACTCAGCCTCGGCTGTAGACAAGGCTACTGAGTTTTGTTTCTTACTAAACCAAGAGATTAGCGAGTGTCCTACAAATTGACAAGTACCACTTGTGCTTTTTTTATTTACTTTACATCTGGAAAAATCAGCATCCGAATAGCTAAATAATTCAAAGGCTATTCCTCTAGGATAGAATAATTCTAGATTTTGTGTTCCTAAGAGGTATCTAAAGATGCGCTTAACAACGGTCACATATGATTTCTTAGGATTAAACTGAAATCTAACACACATACAAACACTGAACATGATATCTGGTCTACTAGCAGTTAAATATAAGAGAGATTCAATCATACCTCTATAACGCTTTTTATCCACTGCTATGCCATCTTCATCTTTATCAAGCTTTGTTGTATGACACATTGGAGTTCTCATAGGCTTTGTTTTCAGCATGTCAAACCTCTTTAATACGTCCCCTTGTGTATTTGGCTTGATTGATGTAGATTTCTTCTTGAGATTGTTTGATTTGAAGACCAAGAAAATAGTTGAGCTTACCCATCATGCTCATTTCGAATTCTCCCTGCATACACTTAGCAAAGTCCTTGCAAAGAGATTCGTTAGTTGTACCAAAAATTATATCATCTACATAAATTTGTACAACTAGCATGCCACTTTCTTGATACTTGATAAAAAGAGTAATATCAATTTTTTCTCTAGAAAATTTATTTTCAATCAAGAATTTGTTAAGCTTTTTATACCAAGCTCTTAGTGCTTGCTTTAAACCATAGAGAGCCTTGGTAAGTTTAAAAACATGATTTGAAAAATCTAAATTTTCAAAACCAGGACGTTGTTTCACATAAATTTCCTCCGAGATAAAATCATTTAAAAATGCACTTTTAACATCCATTTAATAGAGTTTGAAAATTTTAAAGCATGCAAAAGCAAGCAACATCCTAATGGCTTCAAGCCTAGCCATAGAAGCAAAAATTTCATCAAAATCGATGTCTTCTTCTTGATTGTAACCTTGGGCTACCAATCGAGTTTTGTTTCTAAGAACTACTCCATTTTTATCTATTTTATTTTTAAAAACCCATTTTGTACCAATAATGGAGTGTTCTTGAGGTCTTGGAACTAAAGTCCAAACTTTGTTTCTTTCAAATTGGTTTAGCTCTTCTTGCATTGCCAAGATAAAAAATTCATCGTTTTTAACTTTCTCAAAATGTTTTGGTTCAGTCTGAGAAAAGAATGCTAAATTACCACAAATATTATGTAGATAAGAGCGAGTTTTGATACCTTGAGATAGATCATCAATGATTAGATCTTTTGGGTGACCATGAGCATACCTCCACTCTTTTGGCAAATCAGAATTTTTTGTACTTTCAGACTCTGTAATCTGTTGGACTGCATTATACTGTGAATTTGGAGCTTCCTCTTGATTTGGCTCTTTCTTATCTTTGATGAAGATATCTTAATACATTTTTCTAAATCTAAAAGGTTATCTTCACAAAAATCATTTGAAGAACCAAGGTTAGCTTCATCAAAAATAACATGTATAATTTTTTCAACAACTAGGGTATTTTTGTTGAAAACTCTATACATTTTGCTAGATATAGAATATCTTAAAAAAATACTTTCATCAGATTTTGCATCGAACTTGCCCAAAAGTTCTTTGTTGTTGTTTAAAATAAAACATTTGCACCCAAAGGCGCAAAAATAGCTAATGTTAGGTTTTCTTCCATTCCATAGCTCATATGGGATCTTTTTGAGAGAAGCTCTTATCATAACTCTGTTTATGATAAAAACAAGCTGTGTTGATAGCCTCGGTCCAAAAGTATCGTGGTAGATTATTTTCACAGAACATGGTTCTAGCCATTTCTTCCAATGCCCTATTTTTTCTCTCAACAACTCTATTTTGTTGAGGGGTTCTAGGAGCTGAGAAGTTATGGTTAATACCATTTTCAT
>JAOTRH010037646.1:0-20460 GCA_034768845.1 Heliamphora exappendiculata
AGTTATCTCTAAATGTATATAAATTCGTTACTCCTAGCTTTTAAAAAAAATAATTATTATTCGCTCTTGATATTAATGTATTCACAAGTTCGTTAAATTATATCATACATAAATTTTTTTTCTTAAAAAATATACTATGCGTGGTTAATCATAATCCAATTGAGTTAATCTAAAGTTAGTGCCACATTTGGCAAAATTATTATTGTAATTCATGATTTTTTTTAAAAAATATATTAATTTATAGGTTCGTCACCTCTAGATTTCAAATCTTAGGTCGGTCCCTGCTAATGGCTTACTGACATTTTCTCAATTTCTAATCTTAAAAATTGTGTGTTTAAACTCTATAGTGGGCAGTTGGAAATAACCAAAAAAAAACTTGCAAACATATGAATAATCTCTCATTTAGTCTTTGTAACACAAAATGGTAATTAATATTTATCTAACCTTATCTAATTTGAAATTGGAAAATCTTTATATATAAAGTTAAAAATTGAATTTTAACCATATTTTAGCCACATGTCTAAGAAACATCTAATTAGAAATCTAAAAAGACGTTAGATGAGAAGTCTAAAATGAAATTATGGTCATGTTTAACTTTATCCAAAAGAGAAGTCTAAAATTGTGATTTAGCAGTTGGTTACTAATATTGTTGTAGCACATGTATTTATAATTTACTGGAAGCGAAGCCTACTATTCTTTTTTGGTGCATGCAATTATTCTTTTATCTAATGGCTAAAAATTACATTGCACCTAAATTCTTCCTTCTATGCAATTTTTGGGCGTTGGATAAATAATTGCACAAAAAAGCATGGGAGAAGTGTCATTCCGGATAATATAATATTATATATTTATGTATACTTGAAGTATTTCACAAGTACAAACATCTATATACACATAACACTGTAATTCACAAATTTACATGTTCCAAATTGTTTCAAACTATACAGAGTTTACTCACATAACTTTGAAGTAAAAATATATATATAAAAACTCCATAATAAGCATCAAGACTGATCAGTGAACTATTGTATTACTTGTAAATCCTAAAAAGAAAGACCGTAAGAATGTAAGCTATTAATTTGCTCAGTTATATACAATCTCTAGATAAATAAGAACAAGATATGGTTGAGAATGAATAATCTCAATAAATAAATAAGTATAACATCAACTCATAGTTTCATCTAATAAAAAATTTTGTATAAAGCATGTATGCTCAGTGTTATGCATGACTTAATGTATCTTATAAGCACCTCGAGTTTTTAGTTCTTTTGCAATTTTAATGAGAATAAATTCTTCTGGCCATAAATCACACGCTTATAACTATATCAACACTGCAAGTCGATATTAGCTGTATTGGCCCCTCAAGCCAAATTCTCATTCAACTTTATGAGCATCTCGAGCCAAACTCTATATATTATGCCATGATTTTGGCTAATGAATATATTTGTGAAATGAGTATCACTAATTAATTGCATCTCATTCGCATCTCATAAAAATATCTCAGTTGACAATATAAGAGATATATCACAATATATTCACATTTATCATAAATTACAAAAGTACTCAAATTTGAATCCAAAATTAAATGACATAACAACTTTAAATAAACTATTGTGCAACATATAACCTAACCTTTTTTCAAGATGAAAAAATACATCCACCTCAATACGAAAAATCCGCCACAAAACTACTCTTTTGGTGGAGCAATATTGTTACTCGTTGCCTCCCAAGCTAACATTTGGATTATTAACACAAGCACCAACGTATTTATAAATATTCAATTTAACTACACACATTTGAAATGAATAATAATATAAATAAAATATCAAAATCCACCTTAAAAAATTTGTGAATTTAAATCATAAACACAGTGCTCATTTCTGAAAATCTTATTTATCAATAATTTGACTTGTAAAAATAGAATACAATTCCAGATGAAACATATACAACATAATTATTGTACATGGAAGACCCATAAATTATATTTATTTTAATGAGTTGAACGAAAAAGTCCAGCAAAGAAAATAATCACGAGTGCTTAGTCGCTTCATTCACCTAATTCCTGCAAGATAGACCCCCGGTCAGCGGCCGAAGGGAGGGGCTCTGACGCCCAAGTCAGCTCCAGTAATGAAAGAGAAAAGCCATCAATGTTGAAAATTGCAGAGAGAAAAACTAATGTAAGCTATAGAAAAAGCCAATCCTCCTCCTCTTTTGAGAGAGCGGGTATATAACAATATACCTAGAGAGAGAGAGAGTTATCATGTGTTGTCCCATCCACTAATAGTGGATGGAATGGGATGGGATGGTGATGTTAGGTCAGGAAAAAGTTTTTACGTCTCCCACAATAATCTCCAGCTTCTACATGCTTTTTTAGGAGGAGGTGGAAGCTACATATGCCTCAATCCTTTATCGTGAAGACCAGTCAATGGTGTCGCTTTAAGTGCCTGGTCGAGCCAGGGCTTTTAGTGCCTAGTCCGGTTAGGACTTTGGAGAATACCTAGGTGAGCCAGGGTTTTGGGTGCCTAGCCGGGCTAGGACTTCGGAGAATGCCTAGGCGAGCCAAGGCTTTGGGTGCCTAGCTGGGCTAAGACTTTGAAGAGAGCCTGGGCGAGTTAGGGCTTTGAGTGCCTAGCCGGGTTAGGACTTTGGAGAATGCATGGGCGAGCCAGAGCATTGGGTGCCTAGCCGGGCTAGGACTTTGGAGAATGCCTAGGCGAGCGAGGGCTTTGAGTGCCTAGCGGGGCTAAGACTTTGAAGAATGCCTAGGCGAGCCAGGGCTTTAGGTGCCTAGTCAGGCTAGGACTTTAGAGAGTGCCTGGGTGAGCCAGGGGTTTGGGTTGAAGACCGAGAGATGAGCTCAGCACCTAAGCTAGGCTAGGGTTTTTTTATCGACTACTCTAACCTTAGGAGCTCTTCTAGTCCTTGAGATTATTCCAATCTCCTACCTAGGTAAGCTAGGATTTTTTGCTAAAGACCAAGAGCTAAGCTCGACACCTAGACTAGATGAGGGTTTCTCTTCTAGTCTCTGAGATTATTCCAATCTCCTGCCTAAGCAACCTAGGGCTTTTTGTTGAAGACCGAGAGCTAGGCTCGGCACCTAGGTTAGGCTAGAGTTTTTGATCGGCTATTCTAACCCTGGGAGCTCTTCTAATCCCTGAGATTATTCTAATCTCCTGCCTAGGCAAGCTAGGGCTTTTTATTGAAGACCGAGAGCTACGCTCAGCACCTAGGCTAGGTTAGGATTTTTGATGGGCTATTCTAACCTTGGGAGCTCTTCTAGTCCCTGAGATTATTCCAATCTACTACCTAGGCAAGCTAGGACTTTTTGCTAAAGACCGAGAGCAAGGCTCGACACCTAGGCTAGGTTAGAATTTTTGATGGGCTTTTCTAACCCTATGAGCTCTTCTAGTTCCTAAAATTATTCCAATCTCCTGCCTAGGTAAGCTAGGGCTTTTTGCTGAAGACCGATTGTTAGGCTAGAGTTTTTGATGGGTTATTATAACCCTGGGAGCTTTTTGTTGGGAGAATAACTCAACGTCAAAATAAATACATGCTCGGGAGTCCAGAAAATACATCTTTATTAAACTTTCAATAATTTACAATAATCTAAAATTACAGAAAATGAAATAACAGGAATAACATAAATGGAATTTGCAAACCGAGTCCTGTAATCGCAGTTTTCTTAAGAATGATTCGCCGCCTACCGAGGGTGTTGTAGGTATTTCACCGGCGTCACTCTCCCAGGATAAAATGGCTCCACGATTTTCAGAACACCACCAAGGATCGACTACGAACGTTCTTCGTCTGTCTTTCTTTCTCTTGCAGCTTGCTCCGTAACCTGAGTATTGTATCTCTTCTTTCTCACCTTCTATCTCTCGGTATATTTGTGTATCTCAATCTCGTTCTGTCCTCTTCTTTCTCAGAGGGAGACGACCCTTATATAGCCCCTTCAAGAAGGAGATGAGTTACAGAGAATTCAATTGCCACCGAGAATTTAATTACCACTTATGGCTATTGAATTCTAGGCTGACCCTCAGAGCTCCTGGCTCTGTCTCTTCCTCTTCGCTGTCTCTTCCTCTTCGCTGAGTGAAGAATGTAACTAGCCCTTTCATTATGGAGGGTTTTTTCCTAGAAATCAATAGCCACTCATGGCTGTTGGTTTTCAAGCTTCAATTGCAATTGAATGGCCAATTCAATTGTAACTGATCCAGCTATTGAAATTTGGATTTCAATGGCCAATGAAATTCACAGATTCCAACACTTTTCTAGTTCCTGAGATTACTCCAATGTCCTATCTGGGTAAGTTAGGACTTTTTGCTGAAGACCAAGATCTAGGCTCGGCACCTAAGCAAGGCTGGGGTATTTGATGGGCTATTCTAACCCTGGGAGCTCTTCTAGTTCCTAAGATTATTCCAATGTCTTGCCTAGGCAAGTTATAACTTTTTACTGAAGACCAAGATCTAGGCTCGGCACCTAGGCTAGGCTAGGATTTTTGATAGGCTATTCTAACATTAGGAGCTCTTCTCAATGGCACTAGTCGAACACGATGAATCTACTAACCCGAGTTCATTGGGAAATTGGGTGGTGGTTGCATCTGTTGCCATCGGGAAATTCCAGCTTCTGTCAGATGGCGTTGAAGTTTAAGATTCAAAGAACCTTTTGGCAGTTAACGATTGGTCAATGGGATGTTCATTGTTAAACTGGGAAGGCGCTACACTGGCTTCTTGTTGCTACAACGGCATTGACAGAGGAATGGAGCAAAGGGACGATGACGAAACTTGGAATGGAGACATGTCAAACATCGCAAAATGGGATGTCATGGGCAGAATCTACGATCCATATGCTATATGATGGACATGAGGGGCTGTGTTAGAAGGATTTCGCTGCACGGAAACCATGTTCATATTACTCGTATCCCCCTTACCAATACCTACTGTAGATGAAGGATTGTGTTTCCAATCAGGTTGCTTTCTAGATGGAATATAAGTAGAACCCTTGAGACTCAAGCCAACCTAGCCAAACTGTCCAACTGGAAATGATTATAAACCACCATGTGAGGTGCGGCTTGGACCCCCGGAATACCTCCAGGTTGACTAATATGAGGATTAGTGAATGCTGCTGTAGGACTATATAATGAATCTATGCCAGACTGGCACGGTTGCTAGGTACTATGAGGTCCTGAGCCCACGACAGCATTCTTTTGGGACTGCAACTGGGTCCTAGCATATTCATTATGTAAACCAAAAGCAAAGATGGGGCCCCCCAACACCGGGTTCATCTCATAGAATAGAAAATGGGATGGTGAGCCTCCAAGGAGATGAGAGAACATCTGGCTTGAAGAATTCGATGGACTTAGTAAAGGTGGCCAACATGAGATTGGTGGAGTCTCAATGGAGACATCTGCTGGAAGAGCTACGCTGAGAGACTCTTCAACTCTTGATTGGTTTGTTAATTACTGACCTCCTCCCTCACCTCTAGTAATATCAGTATCTACACCTCGAAAGCTTTTGGCATCCAAAACATAGCTAGTACCTTTCTCATCACCAACAATCTCATCATTACTAATGGTTGCAACAGCAATGGCCGAAGCAGCTGCTTCAGCTTTAGCATCATAATCTTCTAAATGAACACAAGATTCATTCTTGTGCTTGTCCTTCTCAAAAAATAAAGTGCATTCATTCTCAACTGTAAAACAATTATGTGAGATTTGGATGTCTGAAAGATAGGAACTAGGCACCCCGCTCCCATTTGAGACAGAACGGCTACTAGGGAAGACTGTAGGGGATGTAACTACACCGAATTAGATTTTCTCCCCAACAAGCAAGGAGTTGAGATGTCATGTTCTGTACAATATTTTCCAATTTTTGATTCTCATCAAAAATCATGGATTCCGAGATAGTAAACCATGGGTCGAGATGCCATAGACCGTGAATTGAGAAACCTGTTACCTTGTCATAAAGAGAAAGCTAAGGTGCCAAGAGATGGGTAGGGGTGGATGAGCAAATAAACAAATTTAACCGAGAAGATGAATTGTCGAGAGAGAAAGAGCCAAGGTGGCTGAACTAACTGCTATATGCCTACAATCAAGTAGGTAACCGAAGTACCGAGCTCTTGCACTGGGTAGCCGAGCTATCATAGACCGAACAGCTGGGTAGTTGTGCCATCATTTGTTCTATTATTATAACATTATACACAGTCATCAAAACATGCCCCATGCAATCGCCACCACCAACCGTCGAGAGTAGACTATAGAGAGAGAAAGATGGAGAGGATGGAGGGCTATGCCCTCTGAAGTTCCGAGCTGACTGTAAGAGAAAAATCGAAGTGCTTGACTGACCAGCAAGCGTTGAGATGACCAGCATTGCAGATCGAAGCCCATGACGTCGATGATGAACACAGAGAGATGCGGAGCAGCATGTCCATCATGCTTATATAATGGAGATAGATCTAGAGAGAGAAAGGAGGGCCGAACAAGTAGACAAGTTTAGATAACAAGAAAAAGGTGGCCGAGATGTTGGATGCCAAACAAATGCCACTGAGTTAGTTTCACAAAATGCCAAGCAGTGAACGAGAAGCAGTGGGGAGCCATCAATACTTCTCTGCTGAAGCAATATTGTCCCAAGTCCCATTAACAAATTGTCGAGCTCTTGCACCGAACTTTTAAATTGGCATAACCTTAATATTCATTTGTTGATACCAAGATTGATCAGAGAAGAAAAGGAAGATGGCGTTGAACTTTCTAGTCAGGTAAGCTGAACATTGCACACCAACAGTTAGGTTTGGTGACGGAGCGCCGAGCTCCGAACTTAAATTCTACGATGAGAGAAGGCACAGAGCTGCGCTAAATCCTTTAAGTAAATTCCATTCCTCCAATGAAACAAGAGAGAACTCCAAATTCAGTACTAATCCCCTGGCCAACGCAAACCTCTCCAAAGGGTCTGGTCATTATAAGCCTGACAGTAGAGGGAGAAATGAGCAGAATCAATTTTGGGTGTGATTGCATGTGCAGATGCTGAGGTGGGTGCTCAGATGAAAATTCCAAAATCGAGATCTAGATGCCGAGGTATATTGGTAGAGAGAGAAAAGTGCAGAACCAGCTCTTGGGTGAGGTACATGCATCGAGATGAGCAATGTATCGAAATACCGAGTTGAGAGCCGAGCTTATATAGAGTCTAGCTGCGTCGATACTGAGTGAGAACCGAGAAGGAGGCCAGCCCAAGACGGATGACTCCAGTTCCCAAAGAAGCATGGATCATCAGTCGTTCAGTCCATATGAGTTTGGCCCACCCCAGAAAGGGGCAGCCCGGACCAAGAAGAGCCCATGTCGTCCCCTAAAATGGGAAGATAAGTTCCCATCCTTAATACGGTTTGGTCGAATAAGCAGGATGGAAGCAAATCATGATGAGATCTACGAGATAGGAAACAATCTTTAAAGAATTAAGAGGCAGAATCCTAAGAGGATTCAGCCTTACGAGATTACGACCCTCTATATAAAGGAATGTACTTCCATCCCCACAGGTACACAATTCTTAGCCCATGCTCTTGTTTAGAAACCACTCTGAGAGATATCTAACTTGAGCGCTAGTGTGCCTCCCGGTCACAACCGGCGCAGAAGGCGCTAACGGTGTTATCTGCCTTGCAGGAGTTCAGCGGCAGAGCAAGGAGCATCCAGTGAGTTTGGCAACCAGGAGTTCGTCCCACATTCTGTTCGGGGTCATCAGTATTGGGCCAGTTTACTTGGTCCTGATTGTGCCAAACAAGCCCAAACAGTTTGTACCGCGCACAATTTGGCGCCGTCTGTGAAAAACGACGATCTCGAACTAACAGAATCATGAGCCATACTCTGACTGGGTTCACTGGAAGCCGTACCAGGGAGAATATCTCCCAAAGATCCATCCTTGTCATCCCAGAAAGGCCAAAGGCCCCCAGAATTCCTTTAGAGGTTCGAAGACGAAGGGATGATGCCTCCCACAATGGGAGGCAGTTGCGCTACTCAACCACAAGTTCCAGAGGAGAAAAACCTTCTCCCCCATCTTTAAGAGATAGAGGAAGATTGGAGGAGAGATTGGCCAGGCGAGATAGGATTATCAACAACCTAGAAGAGAGAATGGAACAACGTGATAGGGAGATCGATGAACTCAAGCGACTGATCCAGGGGCAGGAGGCTCGAAAGGAGCCGCGTGTGAGGCAAAGAAAAATTCCTGAACCAGAGGAGACCGAGCGTAGTTCGAAGTCCTACATCCTGAGTCATCCTCAGAAGCGGAGGCGCAAAGAACCTGAGGTAAGCCTAAGAAGTTCTAAAACCGTCAAAACGAAATCAGTTCGGCCAAGCCATGAAAGGGTTGCTTAGGCCAAACTGGATCCAAATCAAGATCTACGACTATGGTTAGAATGGAGGATGGATTCCCAGTTGCAGCATGGCAGTGTCCGAACAGCCCAAGACGTGGCAAGGAAGGCCCTTGAACATATCTCGGTGTCACCGTTGGCCGAAGTCATAGAAAATGTCGATCCAACTCACAAATTCTCCCCACCAAAGTTTGAGATGTACGATGGGAAGACAGATCTAGTAAGTCATGTTCGGCAGTACAGACAGGCGATGGCTCTCTGGAGTGGGAATGATGCACTCCTATGTCGCATGTTCCCATCTAGTTTGGGGGAAACCGCCCTCAGTTGGTTCCACAAGTTGCCGTCCCGTTCCATAGTGAATTGGTAGCAACTAGCTGAGTCCTTCACTGCTAGGTTCATCACCAACAGTAAATAGCCGAAGAGCTTCGACACACTACTGGCCCTACGGATGAATGATGGAGAAATAATTTAGAAGTATGCACGACGATACTGGGAGGCTTACAACGAGATTGAGGACTGCAGTGAGCAACTTGTGGGGGCATCTTTCAAGATCGGGCTACCTCCCCAGAGCCGTTTGAGGCAGTCCCTCACAAAGAAGGCCGTCTCCACAATGTCCGAATTAATGGTGAAGAGAGAGCAGCATGCGAAAGTGGAGGAAGACATAAGCCAAGCCGAACAAAGCGTGGCCTCAGTCAAGCAGCCAGAGAAAAGGGACAAAGATCGAAAAGACCAGAAGTCCAAGAAGCCATTCCAGGAAAAGAAGGAGTTAGTGGCTTACTAGGCCGTGCAAACAATATTCAAGGAGCCCATGCATAAGCTCCTAGACCAGATCAAGGACAAACCTTATTTCCAGTGGCCTCCGAAGTTGATGGGAGATCCGAACATACGTGATCAGAAGAAGAAGTGCCACAATCACCGAGATCATGGCTACCTGACTGGAGAGTGCAGGACCTTCAAGAGACACTTGGAGGACTTGGTGCAAGTAGGGCATTTACTTGAATTCGTTGACGCCGAGAAGAAAGCTTGGGAAGGGAGGAACTGTGAACAAGACCGAAGGGCCGAACAAAGTTACCCTCCACTTAGCGTGGTAAAAATGATCCATGGCACAACTGAGCCGATCACTCGATCTATAGTTCGGCACCATGCAAGGACCATTGCGCATGCCATGAAGGTGGATGAGGGTAAGCGAAGGAGAACAGAAGGAGACTCCAGCCAAGGCCAACCCATAGGGATTAGCTTCTCAGAGGAGGACCTTGAAGGAATTCACCGCCCTCATAATGATGCCTTGGTTTTAACACTGCGTATTGCCCATTACGAAGTAATGTGTGTGTTAATAGACCAAGGGAGTTCGATAGACATCATGTACTATAGCCTATTCCAGAAGTTGGGACTGAAAGACTCAGCGCTCAGAAAGTGCATGACGCCCCTAATCGGTATCAGCACAGATCCAGTATGGCCAGTTAGAAGGATTACAGTACCAATAAAGGCAGGCCCAGCAACGGTAAGTACTGAATTCCTTGTTATCAACCAACCATCTACCTACAATGCTATTGTAGGAAGAACGTGGATTCATAGTCTGGGAGCAGTGCCTTCAACCTACCATCAATCCCTAAAGTTCAAAGTGGGCCAAGAGGTAGTTGAGATCAAAGGAGACCAACACACAGCAAGGCAATGTTTCCTAGCAAAAATGAGGAGCCCTGAGAGATATCCAGAAGTAAAAATTATTGGGATAGAGAAAGGCCCAACGATCCTTGACTATAGCTGAACAACCGAGGAGAAAGTGGTAGAGGACCTGAAGAAAGTCATCATCAGCCCGGAGGACCCAGATCGGTTCTTCTTGCTCGGAACAAGCATGGCCGAACAAGAGGAGACCGAATTGGTTGAATTTTTGAAGGAAAGCAAAGAAGTCTTTGCTTGGACACCATACGAGATGCCAGGGATAAATCCCGAAGTGATCAGCCACCAGTTGAATGTGGATCCCCAGAGGAAGCCAGTAGTACAAAAGCCCAGGAAATCAGCACCACACCATACAGACGCTGTGGTTGAGGAAGTTCAGAAATTGAAGGAAGCCGGGGCTATCAAGGAAGTTCACTACCCAACCTGGTTGACAAACACTGTCATAGTAAAAAAGAAGGATGGAAGGTGGCGAGTCTGTGTTGACTTCACCGATCTCAACAAGACATGCCCTAAAGACTGCTTTCCTCTGCCCCGAATAGACCAGCTCGTCGATTCAACGACGGGGCATGTGAGGATGAGTGTCCTAGATGCCTATAGAGGGTACCATCAGATTTCCATGTGCCCCCAGACAGGGAGAAGACAACGTTCATTACTCATTGAGGAATCTACTGCTACAAGGTAATGCCATTTGGACTAAAGAACGCTGGTGCCACTTGTCAAAGGCTTGCAACGAAGATGTTCGGTGACCTGATCAGCAAGACTATGAAAGTTTACATAGACGATATGGTTGTTAAAACCAAGCGTCCGAACAGCCACATAGACGATCTGAAGAAGACATTTGAGATCCTCAGGGCCTATAAGTTGAGTCTTAACGCTTCGAAGTGTGCCTTCGGGGTAAGTTCAGGTAAGTTCCTTGGCTTCCTGGTCACTCACAGAGGAATAGAGGTGAACCCCGAACAGATTTCTGCCATCCATAACTTGAAAAGCCCACGGAGTATGAAGAAAGTCAAGAGGTTGACAGGAATGGCTGCAGCACTCAACCGCTTCATTAGCCGAGCATCCGACCGATGCTACCCGTTCTTCAAAGCAATGAAGAACCAGTTCAAGTGGGATGAAGAAAGTGAGGAAGCCCTAACCGAATTGAAGTGTACCTCTCATCTCCCCCATTACTAACAGTGCCGAACAGTGGAGAGACCCTATATGTGTACCTCGCAATATCAAGCCAAGCTGTCAGTGCAGTCCTCCTGAGGATAGAAGATAAGCTCCAAAAGCCAATCTACTACGTGAGCAGGGTCCTTCTTGACCCAGAGACAAGGTACCCGCCATTGGAGAAGCTTGCACTGGCCCTAGTCGTTGCCTCTCGCAAACTCATCCACTACTTCAAAGCTCATCCGATCAAGGTAACCACCGAACACCCTCTTCAAGCATTACTTCGTAAAGTTAACTTTTTAGGAAGAATTACAAAGTGGGCTGTGGAGCTCGGGGAACATGACATTACTTTCGGCCTAAGGACGGCCATAAAAGGCCAAGTTTTGGCAGACTTTATAGCCAAATTCAGCCATGAGGGGTGTTCGGTGGACACTGGGGGCAAACCACCTAGCCAGCAACTCTTGAAAATGAGGACTCAAAAGATACTTGGAAGCTTTACGTAGATGGCTCGTTATGCCACAAAAGAGCAGGAGCTAGGGTCGTGCTATACAGCCCGCAGGGAATCCTCATCGAGAAGGTTATTCAGATTGACTTCCAGGCCACTAACAATGTAGCCGAATATGAGGCATTTTTAGCTGGACTTTGGGACGTCATTGAGCTAAAGGCAAAAAGAGTCAAAGTTTTTTGTGATTCACAATTAGTGGTAAATCAATTCAAGGGAGAATACTTAGCCAGAGATGACAGAATACAGGCGTACATTCAGTTAGCGCAGCAGTTGGCCAGAAACATCCCAAGTTTTGAGATCACCCAGCTCTCATCTAGAAAGAATTTCCATGCTAACTCCTTGGCATGCCTAGCCTCAGCCGTTAGCTCTGAGAAAAAGAGGGTGATTTCAATGGAAGTCTTCTAGCAACCGAGCATAACCATTAACGAAGAAGAGCATATCTATTGCTCAGAGCTGGGTCCCAACTGGATAGATCCCCTGAAGAACTACTTGGTGAAAAACGAATTACCAGCCGATCAGAGGGAAGCTCGGATAGTAAGAAATAAGTCAGTAAGGTTCTGGGTATCTAGTTCGGGGGATTTGTACAAGAAGTCCTTCACCGGACCCTATCTCTTCTGTGTGCATCCGAAAAATTTCCAAGACCTCTTGTTTGAGATACATGAGGGAATTTGTGGCAGCCATACTGGAGGGCGGTCACTTGAACATCAGGTTATTTCTCAGGGCTACTGGTGGCTCTATATGCAAAGGAACGCAGAGCAGTATGTCCAGAAGTGTGAGAAATGCCGAAGGTTCAGCCCAAACATACACATCCCAGCCGAAGACCTCTCCCCACTCACAAGTCCATAGCCTTTTGCCCAGTAGGGATATGACATAGTTGGCCCTTTCCCGAAGGCTATAGGCAACAGGAAATATCTCCTCGTTGTCACAGACTACTTCACTAAATGGGTGGAGGCCGAGCCCTTAGCCAATATCATGGATGTGGATGTAAAAAGGTTCACGTAGAAGAGCATCATTACCCGGTTCGGCATTCCCCAAGCAATTATCTCCGACAACGGTACCCAGTTTGACAGTTCCCTATTCAAGAATTTTTGCTCGGGACTAGGGATCAAAAACTACTTTTTAACCCCAGCATACCCTCAAAGCAATGGACAGGCCGAAGCCACAAACAAGACCCTCATTGACGAACTCAAGAAGAGACTAGATGCTGCTAAAGGGAGATGGGTCGAAGAACTATCCTCAGTTCTGTGGACTTACCGAACAACTCCTAGAAGGTCTACTGGTGAAACCCCCTTTTTCCTGGCCTATGGGGTAGAGGCAGTCATACCATTAGAGGTCGGGTTGCTTACCATCCGAATATAAGTGAGTACTCCCGAAGCAAATGATAAGACACTAGCTTTGGACCTAGATCTGGCCGAAGAACGGAGGATGACGGCAACCATTAAATTGGCAGCCTATCAGTAAACACTAGCCAGAGCATACAACAAGAGGGTGAAGCACCGTGAGTTTGGCGTAGGAGATTTGGTCTTAACGAAAGTGCTCGGCCATATGAAGGATCCTGTCCAGGAAAAGTTGGGCCTGAACTGGGAAGGTCCGTATATGGTTACTTCCAAGGGTGGCACTGGAGCATACCACCTAGAAGACATGAATGAAAAGGCAGTCCCTAGGCCATGGAATGCACCTCAGAAAATTTTACTTTTAAAGTTTGATGTAATTCTTTCGTTTCTAATAAAACGCCACTGTTTGGCATGAACTTTTTCTTTCGCTTTTAAAGTTTTTATCAACAGATACTCCTGAAAAAAACTTAGGGGGCATACCCTGAGTATGACAAGCGCGGCAAACTTTTAAAGTTTTTATCAACAGATACTCCTGAAAAAAACTTAGGGGGCATACCCTGAGTATGACAAACGCGGCAAACTTCTTAAGGAGATTAAGCCTAGAAATGCCAAGTTCGAAGTTTATCCGAACTCGTTTAGCCCTTAGTATGGATGTTAATCCCATACTTATGATGATTAAGCCTTCAAATGCTAAGTTTGATATTTATCCGAACTAACTAAGCCCTTAGTATGGATGTTAATCCCATACTTAGGATGATTGAGCCTTGAAGGCTGAGTTCGATGTTTATCCGAACTACTTATTCCCTTAGTACGGACGTTAATCCCATACTTAGAATGAATGTGCCTAAAAAGACAAAGTTCGAAATTCATCCGAACTCCTACTACCCTTAGTATGGATGTTGATCCCATACTTAAGATGATTTAGCCTAAGAAGACTAAGTTTGAGGTTTGCCCGAACTAATTTAGCCCTTAGTATGGGTGACAATACCACACTTGTGATAATTAAGCTCAAAAAGCTAAGTATGGAAGTACGTCCGAATTAGTGAAACCCTCAGTGTGGAAATTCATGAGAAATAATACAAGTATGAAAACCAAGATGAAATAGAAGTGTTCTTTTCATTAAAGAGGGGCTAAGACCCTCGAAGCTACAAGAACGGGCCCCGAAGGGCAGTACAGAGAAAAACTTCAAAAATAATGAAACAAAACCCTCAAGGGGCAGCTAGGAAGTCTTCGGTCGTTTCGACGGGAGTCCCCACTTCCTGGGCAGCAGCAGGAGCAACAACATCCACCTCGACTTGGCATGTCCCCGCAACGGCATCTTCAGCCCCCCTAGCTGCTTCCTCTTCTACTTCCCCTTGTTTGCTGGGCAAAGGAACCTCGGTGTATAGGGGAGAGGTGGATTGAATCCCAGCCGCTTGAAGGGCCGCCTCCCATGCAACCGCAAAAATAATGTCCTGAAGCTTAGGGATCTGCCCCTTGTAGTTCTCCGTCGCTTCAGCAACTCCCTCAGCATATGCCTTCTCGCTGGCTAGAGCTAGTTCAGCCTCAGTTTTGCCAAGCTGGGCTTGGGAGGCCAACAGCTGGTCCTCCTTCTCTTTTAGCTGGCCCCTCAGGGCAATTTCCATGATCTCCAGTTCGAAGACCCTAACCCTTGCAGCATCAGCAACCTTTGTCTTCTCTCGTAGGTTGGACTCCAGTTTGCTCATTTGTTTGAGGTAGTTGAAGTTGGTTTGACAGAGCTTCGTGAGCTCACCTTCCTGCGCCTCGACGCGCTCCACCATTGCCACCATGCGTTGCAGGCTCTGTGGGAAGAAACACCTAGCAAGATGAGTTAGGACAAAGACAAAACCGAAAAGAAATAACATACCAAAATTAGAGTATCTGGATGGAGTGTCGAATGGTAGACTTCACCAGCTTCTCATGAGGAAGCTTCCTGACCTCCTCCATGTCGGCCGGGAGAAGGAGGGCTTTACTCTACCCATAAGAACTGTCCGGTGAGCCGGCCTTGTCCTCGATGTTGATGGGGCGGTCTCCCCTGATCAGCTTGGGGGTCCAGGACTCCGGTCCTTCTTTGGCCTCGGCCACCCTCTTTCTTTTATCCCTTCTCCCTTCCTTCTCCCCCTCTTTCTCTTTTCTTTTGTCCTTTTTGGACAATTCAGCACCTTTTTTTAGCCTCTTTGGGGCTAAGGTCGGAGCCTCTTGATCGGGTGCGGCAATAGATAGCTCAATAGCTAGGTTGGTGGCGTTAGACCTAGTGGTGGAAGCAACGAAGACCTTTTTCTTTGGGCCTCCTAAGGTAAGGAATTTTGAGAGGTCAGCAGCTGAGGCCTTTCTTTTTGCCATCTCTTGAACTTGGGCAAGCTCCGAAGAAGATACTAATGATGAAGAAGAAGAAGAGATTGAAATTGTTTACCCTGGCGACAAGGGACCAAGCTCGGCTACAAAGGAGGGTTGAGCGATGGTAACTTGTCTCTCTGCCCTGGTGAATGGCAAGACTATCGCTTCCGGGGCGTCGACTGGCGCAGATGCTTCGGTGACCACCCGAACACCGGATGTATTGGGTCTGATGAAGCTTCGGTATGTTGGTATATATTTGAGCAGGATGTGGGCAACTCTTCCAAGACCCTTCTGTTCGGGAAGATCTTTGTACTCCCACACCTTTCTCAGATCTTTCAAGAGGACTCCCGAAAGAGGCCCGCGAGCTCGGTTGTTGGCTACTTCACCTGTGCCGAACAAAGAAATAAACAAGGATTTAGAGGGATGTAAAGAAAAAGTCCAAGTGAGGAATAAAAACAAGCAAATGGTGAGGGAACTACCGGGGCCGAGTCCATCTCTCCGGGGAACTGTGAATATGTCGTGCACCTCATTAGGACCGAACTCAAAGTTCTCGGTGATGTAGAGAAAGTCATCATCGACATCTTTCCCCGAATCCGGTAGTTCGATCACCAGTTTTTCGTTCACCCTCTTAGCTTTAAGGTAATGGGACCCCGAGGAGTGTTTAACCATGTTATAACAGTATTCGATATCCCAGATACCAAGATTGGTACCCAGGATTTGGTTAAGTTCCACGACGCCCATTATCACTCTAAAAAATTTTGAGAAAACCTGCATTGGGATCACTTTGTACTGCCGAAGTACCCGCCGAAGAAGAGGGTGAAGAGAGAACCAAACTCCCCCTTCCACAATGGCGACCAATGGAAGGGGAGCTTGTCCCAGTTCCCGTCACGAGAATCATCAGGGTTGGCCAAAGTGATCCCAACGTCGTCAAAAATCTGGTATCGACGACGAAAATCACGCATTGCCGCCGGCGTCACTACCAGTTTCCTGAGCTTGCCCATTCCCCTTTAAAAATAATTCAAAAAAGAAGGAAAATGGGCAAGAACTTGTCTCAAAGCTAAGGGAAAGAAGAACATGATTAGAAGAAGCTTACGGAATCACCAAAAGTCGAGGTTTAGAGGCGTCGATTTCTAGAAAAGTATCTCGCCGGAGTCTAGGTAGGTCCTCGCCGTGAAAATCGCAGAAAAAATCCAAGAGCTCGAGGGTTCGCAATTGGTGGAAAGGGGAGAGATTGCAGCATGACAGGTATTTATACCTGTCGCTTCAAAACGACAGGCGCATTTAATGCGCCGTACGTTTGAAATGACGCAAATAATCATTTAATGTCTGCCACCGCCTCCACGCGCCACTCAAAATGCACCACGTCAGCGACACAAGGCTCGAGGCTAGACGTCATCCATTATGAGAGAAGCCCAAGGGGTCTGGGTAGCCTAACCATCACCCGAAGAACCGGATAAAGGCTTCCGAACAAGGAGGCATCATTAGGGACTCCGGTACCCAGCACACCTACCGAACAAAGTATAGCAGAACCTTCACCATACCAAGGACTCGCGGATAAAAGCCATGGGCCTAAAGGCCCAGCCCAATTAAATGAGGGTCAAACCCCCAAAGAAGGAGGCCAGCCCAAGACGGATGACTCAAGTTCCCAAAGAAGCATGGATCACCAGTCGTTCAGTCCATATGAGTTCGGCCCACCCTAGAAAGGGGAAACCCGGACCAGGAATGGCCCATGTCGTCCCCTAAAATGGAAAGATAAGTTCACATCATTGATATGGTTTGGTCGAATAAGCAGGATGGAAGCAAATCATGATGAGATCTACGAGATAGGAAACAATCTTTAAAGAATCAAGAGGCAGAATCCTAAAAGGATTCAGCCTCACGAGGTTACGACCCCTTATATAAAGGAAGGCACTCCCATCCCCACAGGTACGCAATTCTTAGCCCAAGCTCTTGCTTAGAAACCTCTCTGAGAGATATCTAACTTGAGCGTCGGAGTGCCTTCCGGTCACAATCGACCGGAAGGCGCTAACGGTGTTCTCTGTCTTGCAGGAGTTCGGCGGCGGAGGAGTCCAGCCCACATTCTGTTCGAGGTCATCAGTATTTGGCCAGTTTACTTTGTCCTGATTGTGCTGAACAAGCCCAAACAGTTTGTACCGTGCACAATGACAAACCCAGGTTACCGGGATAAACTCTTTTGGGGCTCTTTAAATAGCAATTTGAAAAATTCCTCTGGTTTTCTGATCCAACGAAAATTGAAGAAAATGGTGCAAGGTATATAGCTTTTTTTACTTATTTTTAGAGAGAGAAACTCACGGTAGCCCCCCAAGTATATAATTTTTTCCGAAGTTTTAGCCAACGGCGGAGCTAGTGTCCTGCAGCAAAGTTTGTTTGGTAGAGCAAGAGGAGAGAAGAACCGAACCATTGTCGAGCTCCTCCCACTACCGAAGTGCTGAACTTCTCCCACCGTCGAAGTGTCGTACTCCTCCCACCACCGAAGAGAGGTTGATAAAGGCTAAGATGCTGGAATGTCACCATCCATCGAAATGATTTTTTCATTACTGAGCAGCCCCTATTCATTGATGCGAGGATCTTGAGGCTTTCGGTGGTCTTCTCGTTGCTGACCACCAAATGGGTCTATCTTTCTTGCATAGAAAACCATTTTGGCTAGTATATCTAAGAAGGAGAAAGTTCCAAACGTTCAAGCTGTGGATATTTCAGAGTTGCGTGATTTGATTGGAAGAAAGAGAGAGCATAACATCAGAAATTTTCCCGAATCTTCAATTCAGCCTCATCATTTACGCATGAAGAGTGGAGACAAAACAAAGAGCTAGGACAGATCAAACTAAAGGGAAAAAAAAGTTACCAAATCTTCTTTCTCTCTCTAAAACCTCCATTTCTTAATAAACATGGGTTTGACTTTTAGTGACACAATGGTGCAGTAGATGGGTCACCTTGATAATCTAGCCAAGTGAGAACTTACTTATTTGCCTGCTTGTGTGGTGACGAAGACCATAAAATATACGGATAGAAAAACAACCTTCTTAAATTCCTTTGGAGCTTTTCGATGAAACAGAGCTGAAATCAACAAATTTAGCCGGTTATCTTTTTCGTAGAACTCTGTCGTTTTCACAGACGGCGCCAAATGTACGAAGAAGACTTATAAATTATATTTATTTTAGTGGGTTGAACGAAGAAATCCAGCAAAGAAGATAATAACGAGCACTCCAGTGTTTTATTCACCTAATTTCTACAAAATAAACTCCCGGTCGACGGTCGAAGGAAGGGGCTCTGACGCCCAAATTAGCTCCAGTAATAACAGAGAAAAGCCATAAGTGTTGAAAATTGCAGAAAGAAAAACTAATGTAAATTATAGAAAAAAGTCAGTCCTTCTCCTCCCTTGAGAGAGGGTATATGACAATGTAGAGAGAGAGAGTGTGTGTGTGAGTGAGTTGTCTTGTATTGTCTCATCCATTGAGAGTGGATGAAATGGGATGAGAATGTGACAGTAGATGGAATGGGATGAGAAGGTGATGACAGGTAGGAGAAAGTTTTTACTGCGCCTACAATTATGATAATTACTTCTAAACAATATAAATTTTCTTTTCTTTTTTTTTTCCTCCATAACTTAGGACGCCTAAGATCTCAAGCATATATGTATATATATATACACACTTATACATCTAACACTTAACAACTAAATTTTTATTAACTAATTTTTTTATTTTATTTATTTATTATATTTTTTTCTCAAAACATTCCGTCTAATACAATAAACTCTAACTAATGTTTTTTTTCTCTGTTTAATTATTATTATTAATATTTATCCACTTAAATAAAAAAATAATAAACAAAAATAAATAAATTCAAACAGGTCTCACAAGAGGATCTTGGTTCACACGTATAAGAATGTCCTAAAAATGTTTGACAAAATTAGTTTTTATTAATTTGCTTTTCAAGCATTAAATGAACTCTCGCCTTACATTTAACTTTATTTTTTAAAAGAAATTGTTTGCTTTTGTTATAAATATCATCAAAATGTCTCAAGTACAAAAAATAAAAAAGATTTGAAGAATATTCATTTAATTTTTCATATTCTACAAATTTAAAACTCTAAAAAAATGGGTTAAGACTAAGATCGAGTTGCTGACTATAACTACTGTCCATGTACGATCTATACTAGATCTCAACAATTACTCATTTTACTTTCTCTACGTTCTTCACAGTCCATCTTTGTCTCAGTAAAAAATTTTAGTAGCATGTTTCAATCTTCTTTTCCATTAATTAGAATAAGTGAGCCATTGATTCAGATACAAGATACTATCATTACCGCTTGGACAATTAGACATCCAATTCATATTCGTAACGATCCAATTGCAAGAGCAGAGCTCTACCAACTGAACTATATATATTTCGCCGAACCAAGTGAAGCATGCATGATGGAATCATATGCTTCTTCTTCTTTTTTTTCTGGCGCAACTGGACCATCCTGAACTTGAACCAAAGATCTCGGCCGTTATATAAAAATTATCAAATTTTGATGTACCATTAATCCTATTCAATAATTAAGATTAATTTACCTAATCAACCCACAGTTACTTTGTTCCTCTCTTTTTCTCAATATTTTTCCTCTTTTAACACACTCTCTTTATGTCTTGAATCATCTCCCATTAGTTTTTAAAAAAGTCTAAATTCAAGTTCTGCTAAGTAAGTATTGCGATTTTGAGAAGATGGAGTGTTTGGCAAATTTACTGCTAGTAACTTATAAATTGTAATTTGTAACTGAAATTGAATAAAAAGTAATTATAAGATGTATCATAAGTAATGAGTATTTGAGAAAAATTATAACTTATAATTAAAATTAATAATAGAAAACTAAAAATTATTAGCAGTAGTATTCTCAAACATCCACATTCTCAAACACTCATGTTAAGTATATAAAATAATCAATAATAAATTTTAAGACGATTGATTTGATATTTTTTCTCTCTTATGAAAACAAATCAACAGTTGAGATTGTTGGGAGACAATCCAACGTCAAAATAAAATATATACATGTTCGGTGATCCAGAAAATACATCTTTATTAACTTTCAACAATTATAATAATCTGAAA
>JAOTRH010037657.1:0-20460 GCA_034768845.1 Heliamphora exappendiculata
TATGTTATTCTAAATTATTAATTATTGAATAATAATTTTGTAATATATATATATATATATATACATACATACATATAAGATATTTTATGCAAGAGAGAGAGTATTAACATTTAATAGTTTTAAAAAAAAGCCTTCATAACGAGGTGGATGCCACCTAAGCATTCATGGTAAATTTTAGTAATTCTATTAGAGAATAATAGAATTACTGTTGAGTAAAATGTGTGACAATAAAAAGAGTGTTACACTATCTCAAAGTGTCCCGACACTTTTAGATAGAGGATGAGCCAATAATAAGTGTGCCACCACACGTAGTAAATGAGTCAACAAATTTTGAAAGAATGTTTAAGAGTAGCCATGATGCGTTGTTTTGGTAGAAAGTGTCGACACTTTTGAGCATTGTTTTGACATTTTTCATTCAAAAATAACAAAAATAAAGTTATAAGCTTTTTATTAGCTAAACATGTATAAATACCAATAATTGAATTAAACGTTCCATGTTCTCCTCTAATATAGCAAAGTTTATCATCATAATTAAGAGGCTTTGTAAATGATATCTATTAATTAGAAGACTGTATTAATAACTTCTAACTCAATATAATAATTTTTAACGTGATTAATAAAGTGGTGTGCAATCTCAATGTGTTTGGTCCAAGAGTGTTAAATGGAATTTCTTTGTAAGGTTTTTTGTTGTTGTTTTGATCGGCAAAAGATAGAATTATTAAGATAGGAAGAATAACAACTAAAGAGAGAGAACTCCCTTACAAAGAGGTATCAAACTTTCTCAAGGGGAGCAAGAAGCCCCGTGGTTAACAAGAGGCCCAATCGTAACAAAAGAAAAAAATAAAAGCAAAAGAAAAAGCTCCATATCAGCTAGCCTAACATACTAACAGCTCTATATTAGAAATTCCATAAGCTAACCACCACAACCCAAACAGGCATTACATAGCTTACCAGAAGAGCCAGCCAAACCAAACCATACTAGCAATCCCACAAAACCCCTAGCCACTAGACCCCAAGAGCTACCCATCACCAACCACAACAACCTGCACCAAAATAACAGAGTCACACGTAGCCATCTCAGCGGAATCCACCAAGCCAAAAGCACATCTTCAAGCACAACACAGAGCAACCATGCCACACGACAGAAACATCACAAACCATGTAACACATAGCATATTTAACAAGACAATAGAGCTATCAGATCCAAGACACCTAACTTCTTTGGGATATTTCAACAAATAGCCATCACGCACAAAATAACTCAAAAACAAACAACCATCACCCAACGACTCTGATTCTTGGATAATCACCAACAAGATTATCCAACTCCAAAACAACAATCTTGCCTCTATCCTTCACACCACCCTACCCTACCCTAACCAAATGAGAAACAACCTCATGGATGGTCACCCCAACCTTCCCTCATTCTAACTTCATACTCTTCCATGGCTACTAGAGCAGATAGGATCTAATCATTTCCTCCTTCATAGTTTAGGCCAAAAAATCTTTTAGTTTCAAGAACTAGTTCATCCTTCTTACGGAGGATCTTGTTACGATTTAAGAAGTCCTATGGAGAAAGGAAAGATTGGACCATAGATGTCTGGCTGAACTTCATACTCCTACCATTCTTATGCTTTGTCGTGACACCACACTTACTGAAAGAAAGAATGCCTAGCTCGACAAGGAAGGAAGGAAGTCAAAGAAGAAGAAATTGCTTTCTCCTAGTTCCCATAGGTTAGCACTTGAGCTTTCTCCCAAATGCTTAGTACTCCCACTTCTATTTTGACCTACTGACCATAGATAACTCCTCTCTCAAACCCTTCAAAGCTATTACACCTACCCTATGAAGGAATGACCTCTTTAATGTAATATTTTGAAATCTTGGTGGTAGCATCAGAGCTGGTTTCCTCAACAATGCTGAGCAATGCCACTTCTTCAAATGTCTTCCCCGCGAAGGTTCCACGATCAAAGACGAATGACGATTCTTTTATAGAGAAAGATCTGGCTTGAGCTTCCCCTACCTCTTACTCTGAAGCACAAGCAAGATCATTCTCCTCCTTCTCGGATCCCTCCTCTGAGTCCTCAACACTAAGATTTTCTGGTGGAATACTAGGCCCTTTAGCAGCATGACTCTAGACACCCTATTGCCCAGATGATTCTCCCTATGTAAACATCTGTTGGAAGCCATGTTTAGAACACTTAATTGGATACAGAGAATTACCCACGCTAAGATGACAAAAAAAATTAATGGGTTCTCTCTGATTAGTTAGCACGAAAAACTTCCTTACTTCAAAATCACGCCTTTTTCTTTCCCTCTCATCTACTCCCACCACGTTGCCCCACGTAACCTAAATCCTTGAGAAAGTATCATCATTCCAGGCATAAAGAGGAACCCCTTCAATGTAGATCCAAACTCTTCCACTGAAAATTGCCTCTTGATAGCTCCACTCATAAACCACTTCAAACCAATTAGCTAGCCAGTTCTTAGCATCAAGCATAAAGGATTCCTTTACATCTGTGTTAGGAAATTGAAGTAGAACTTTTGAATCACCCATAGATTTGATGCTGATATCAAATACCCCATCGGCCTTCATTACCTCTTAAACCTTAGCTAAGATTTGTTGTCCTTCAAAACCCCTACTACACAGCACTTAAGCCACTCCTCTTCTACCTCCTTAGCATAGATCACCTTATCCTTCCTCGATCTCGACTCCTCCTGGATTTCACCCTCCTCAAACCCAAACTCTCCTTGAACTTTATCAACCTGGTTCCCCAAATAACTTCTACCAGTCCCCCACCTAGCCTGACTCATACTCGAACCACGCTAGGCTTTGGAGACAGAGAGCTAATACTCTAGCCACCAAATTCCATTATACTTCATTACCGCCTTTGATTCCTCCCAACCTTCAAGAAATCTTACAAACCCAAACTATGTCTGGCTTCTTAGTCTTCTTCTCCTAGGGATGAATGCATCCACCACACGCCCACAATGACTGAAAACATGATTCAACCATACCTAGGTACCTTCTTCAGAATATTGTCAACAAAAATAGTAACTTGATGGCTATGGTTGACCCATCCACTACTATTTTGTTTTTCTATTCTAAGCATTGATCCCAGGCTATGCTTTGAAGAAAATGTATTTCACAAGATAAGTAGGCTCGTGAACGTTTATATAAAGAGATTTTCACTTGTGCATTTTGTCAAACACCTTGCTTGCGCACACGTAGGATTTGATTTGGAGCTTGACACTGAATTGCAACTTTAGACCCATGAAATCGATCTCTTCAAATGTGCTTCATCAATACATTTCAACAATAATCCAAAGTGAAAATCAATCCATTCACTTCCTTGAAGCCATTGGAGAACCAAATTTTAATAGGAATATTATCAAAGTTACAGCAAAAGTCTTCTAACTTTGAGCACAACAACTTTAAATGGCAATATATTCATCTTTGGTAGTAGATAAGGTTATAGAATTTTATTTCTTACTATACTAAGATATTGTTGAGTATCCTAGGTAAGAATTCACAAGTTTTGCTAGTACATTTTCTATTAACCTTGCATCAAAGAGTTTTGAATGCGCATACTATCTTTCTTTGACATCATATACTAAATAATATTCTTCCACCTCATCCCCAAGCTTGATGAAATATTTTGAAGATACAAGTGACATCCTTTACTATCAACCAAAAGTTGATATGGTGGTTGAAAGTGGCAATAGGAGGGTGAAAGTGGTAGCCAAACGTGGTGTTGATAATGGTAGATGACAACATTGGCCAAAGGCAAGTGCGAAGGCAAGTGCAACCATCTTTGTAAACAATCTACCTTCAGAATTGAACAACAACTAGTTATAGGAAATTTTCACTAAGTGTAAGAATGTAAATGATGCCTTTATTCCTTCAAAATAAAGGAAGAGTACCGGAACAAGGTTTGTCTTTGTTAGGTTTGTGAAGGAGAAGGAAGCCAATAAGGCAATTCTTAGATATGACAGAGCATGGCTACTGAATCATAGGCTAAGTGTCTGCAAAGCAAGGTATGACAGAGGAAAGAGTACATTTACTGAACCAAAGATTAAATTGGCAGCTCAAAAAGTGTTAATTGCTAAGGCGTTGCATTATGATGGGAGATTATACAAGCATGTTTTGGGGGCTACTCGCTACGATAAGGAGGTGTGAAATGAGGGAAAGAAAGTAGTGCTAAATGAAAACGACCTTAAACGTGACTGGCTCCTTAAATGCGCCTTGGATATTGTGAGGAATTTGAGACTTATAAATTGCATGGGAGAAAGCATAAAAAGTGAAAGTGTCATTGGTATAGTTATTAAATACTTAGGAGGACTAAAAGTAGTTTTGATGTTTCAGTCCAAGGAGGATAAACGATTGTATTGTGAAAGTGCCAAACCTTGGCTGGAGAACTAGTTCGAGGTAGTATATGAGTGGAGTCATAGGGAGTTTAACTTGCATCGGAGGATATGGCTGAGTATCGAAGGGGTCTCACTCAATGCTTAGATTGAAGCTACTTTTTCTAAAATAGGGAGTGGATTCGGGGATGTATTATATATGGATAGTGATACAATCCCAAGGAAGAACGTGGAGAAAGGTAGGGTACTCATCTCTACTGACCAACATAAATAAATCAAGGAGAAATATGGTCTCAAGATTGGAACTTTTACCTATTATATTCGTGTGGCTAAAAGTGAACCATTAGTCATTATGCAATGGAATCTAAGGCCAATATTAGGTTGGCTCATTCTCATTATACTCCCACTCAAGAGGGCACCTCAAATAATTCTTTCATGGGATCAAAACAAAACTAGAGGAGAGAGGTCAGGGATGATGAAATGGACAAAAGCTTGAAGTTTGAGGAAATAATATTTTTGCAAGGGAATGAGAGATTGGCTGGGTAAGAAGAAAAGAATAGAATAATGAGTTTTTGCATTACAAAAGGAATATCAATGCAAAAGAATACAGAAGGCAGGTCTGGGGTAGAAAAAGCACTGGTAGGGGTAGGGCTGGCCGTTCCTCGAACAAAGCATTGGAAACTTTTCAAACTTAAGGATTAATAGTTTCATTGGGAATTCAAGTGGACCTAATAGTCAAGATAGGCCATATCCAAGCTTGTTAAAGCTAACTTAGGTAGGCCTACACAAGAGTACCTTTGGACATAATGAAAGGGGTGTCTCATTGAGTTGTGAAAGCCCACCATACCAATAATGTTTGAAGGGTTAACATGTGATGATGATGGGGCAAGACGGAAGGAATCAAAGCAGCCCAGAGGAAAGCAAAGTAGTGGTTGATCAGAGAAGAGGTGTATGCAACAGTGAGTTCCGAGAAGTGGGTAATGGGCCTATAGTTGCCAGAAAACACAACAATAAGAAAACGATGGCCCAGCTGGGCCACTCAATGCTTTTTAGGAGACTCAAGGTATCTAAAGGTCGTAAGAAGGCCACCAAGGCAAGGGAGATGGCTAAATCACAAAAATCTCTTACATAAGTTAATTTTCACAACTGCAACAAAATCTTTTGGAAAAAAGCTGAGAAGATGGTACAATTGCGTAAGCAGATTAGGATAAACTTCCTTGGGAGGAAGAAGAGTATCATAGAGGTTGTGGCAATCATGAAAAGGGAGGATGCTAGTAAACTGATGGAGCATCGGGGTACTTAATCCTGATGGAGTGGGGAAGAGGAGTATTCTTCTGTTTTATGTTGTATGTACATAAGATGACATGGAATGTGAAGGGTGCTCGGGGGACCACATAAAAGAATGATGGTAAAGAAGGATATGAAGGAGAGCCAAGCCTAAATAATTATGTTGCAGAAAACAAAAAGTGTAGTGTTAAAAAGGAGCAAACTCATATCTATTTGGGAAGGAAGTGATGATTTTGAATGGGCTGAAGTTTAAGCTGAAGGAGCACTGGAGGTCTGCTAATAATGTAGGAGAAGAACACCTTCAAATTAATAGACAAGGTATCCCATAAGCATTATATTCTACTAAAGGGTAATCTGGAGGGGACTTACAATGCACCATTGTAATATTTATGCTCTTAACTCTGATACCGAGAGAAAAAAACTGTGGGAGAATTTGTTAGTTTTAAATAAAAGCCTCAATGATCCATGGTGTTTAGGTTGCAACTTCAATAAGGTGGTGAGAATTGGGGAGAGGACTGGGTCCATCAGATACGCCAAATGAATGAGAGACTTTTGTGAATTCACTAGAGATGCTGAATTGCTAGATTTACCTTTGATAGGGAGAGGTTTCACTGGGTCAAATTTACAAGCCCAGCCAAGCTTCAGTAAACTAGACAGGTTACTGGTGGCAAATGAATGTTTGTTAAGGTTTAATTAGAAACAACGAGGGCTTCTTAGGCAATTATTAGACCACAATCCAATCATTCTAGGTAATGATTCTAGAGACTACGGGCCTAAACCTTTCAGGTATTTTTATGCATGGCTCACTATGGCATCATTGAAAGCTGTTGTTAAAGAGACCTAGGTAAATTCAGCATGCTCTAGGTGAGGAGGTATGTACTATTTTGTAAATTTTAAGAGCTAAATAGGGCAATCAAACAATGGAGAAGGGAAGAAGCAATGGACAACACCAAGACCATCAAATTGATTAGTGACGAAATAGATAGTCTTGAGAGAATAAGCGAGTCCAAGCCATTAGATCTTGGTGAGAGAGACACATGGGTCAGATTGAAACAGTCTTTGGAAGCTAAGCACCTTCGAGGAGATGATATGGAGACAGAACTAGTTTTGTTCGGACTAATCATATGGTCTTCACCATATATTTAGTTCTACTTATTACCATTATTATATTTGTATTTTTATTTTTTGTTTAGAATGCATGAAACAAAAAGATACACGATTGTTTGAGAAGAGAAATAGTTGGATTGTTCAATTTGGTACGTTTTGACTTAGATTGTTGTTACATTTTTTTCTTGTTATGTTGATAAATGCTAGTTGTAAAGCTTTAACAAAAACACACAAATTATTATTGAAATTCATACACAATAAAATAAGTCAAAAAGTTATATTTTGTCAAACTGGCTTAATTTTACTTAAAAGACTATATCTATTTAATTAATTACTATGAAAACTATAATAATTCATGAAAATACTAAATTTATCATAAACATACTAAAATAATAAGTTTCAGTAGAAAAATATACCAAAAAATACATAAAATTCACTTTTAAAGTATTTTTTGCATAAACGAGCATGCAAACTAATGCAAAATCCCATAATTGATTGAGATCAAATTTTTTATCCCCCAAACTGGCCCTATCTGTATTCCCGTCCCTTGATATGATATGTCTCACCTCAAATTTTGAACCAATGTCATTTCAACCCACGTGATTTGGAAGGAAAAAATACTTATAATTAATTTTGTGTTCCCTAATCTTTCTTTATATAAACCAAGCCAAACACTCTCTTCTCCCCTTCATATTTTCGACCAAGGGAGGAGAGAAACTAGATTTACATTGATCGTGAGTGTTCATATAGATTTAAGGGAGAAAAATGAGAAATAAGAAGAAAAAGAAGGAATCAAGGAAGTTTTCCTAAAGTTAAGTCATAATCCACCATCCACCCTCATTTGATCTTTCAAACAAATAAGTAAAACCTCTAAATCTTATATCTAATATTATTAAAAATATCCCTCAACTCATCTCTTTAAATACCTTTAAGATCGAGAACCGAAAACAAGCCGAAAAAGCGTCGTAGTTGAGAATTAGGGACTGTTGTGTTCTTGAATGATATGAGATGTATTTATGTGTTGTTATTTTTGAGTTTGATGACTTAGAAGTGTGTTGGAACCTTGATATTCATGTCTAAAATACAATCATGCAAAGAAATGAAACAAAACTTTGACATACCATAAGTAGAAGTCTTGAGCATATAAGGACTTGATTTTTGAGAACTTTGATGTTTCTGCCCTCAAATTTGGAACCCCATAAAAAAACAGAGAGAATTGATATAAGCATGTTCTTCATGTCCATATTTATATTTTTGTGTTATTTTTCATTCAAAGTTAGTTTCAACTCATTTGAGTAAGTAGAACTCAAGATATTGCAATTTTATCGAAATGTGTCGTTTTTCGACCAGTCAACACCATCGACCTAAAAATCCTAGTTTACAATGATATCCAAACTTTGGACAAAGCATACAAGTTGTAGATAACATGTATATCTATCTACCCACCAAAAATGAGCACAAAATATTGAGTTTTGATTAGTAAAAAATCATTTGAAACTCTATGTTGTGTTTTAACCCTCAAAGGACACCTCTGTCACATATTATTGTGTAGTCCAAAATTTTTATTTTTAGTAATCTACTCTAAAAGTGGTCTACATGAACATTGTAGATAACATATTGAACTACCTTCTGTCCAAATAGCAGACCCAGATACCCTGGGAAGGCCTTTCAAAACCGTTTCAAACTCACTGTCCAAAATCGGCTCTGCTGAGTTTTGGCAGCTGACAGAATTTATTTTATACAATGGCCAAAAACTCTAACTTGTTCCAAACAGCTACCCTTAGCGCTAAATATGAAGCTTGTTGGGGACAGGTTTAACGAGAACATATCCAAAATTGGGCTCATTTGGACTTGATTAGATATCCCAAAGCAGAGACCAACATAGGCATATTTTCGATAAATTTTTGAAGAAAGTGATGAACTATTTTCGCTTAGGATGTTTTATTCACCGATTTTCTTTAGGTTTTGGCCTTAGTGTTAAATATAAGAGTTGTAGAAAGTATTTTCATCTAAATTATATCTAAAAATCATAACTCAATTTCAAGTCTAAATGTCCAAAAACCCTGCCTACTCTTTTAATTTAATAACTTGAACTTGGCCTTTCAAGTTGCTATGAGTATGTTTGAGTACCTTTGTCGTGAGACCCGAGTTTTTGTTTTGATTAATTTGAATTAGTTTATTAGTGTTTTTAAGTAAATGTACGATGATTAGAACTCGTGTCAACAAATTTTGAATCATATCTTGAGAATAGTAACTTGTACCTCACATACTTGCACTTTATGATTAGCGAATTGTATCATGAATTTTGTCATACTAATTGATGTCATGCTATACATAGTAGTACCTAAGATACATATTTCACATCATGGGCATTGTCATGTGCATCTTGGAATACTAGAGTCCATCTGTGTAAACCGTTGTTGGGATGGGTTATCATCTTTTTTAGTTCTAACTCTAGAGCGTCCCTAGTTGCCATTTTGTAAATGTTTTGATTTATACACCCTGAGTGCGTTTTTGGTGTTTGAAAAATTTTGGTTTATATACACTGGGAGCGTCCCCGATGTTTGAAATAGTTTTGGTTTATACACCTTGTGGCTTTGGGATTTGGGAGTTAAAAATGAGAAAATTCAAATATGTTTTGAAAAATACTTTAACACCTTGAAAACCAACTTTTGAAAATCTATTTTTATTGAAAATAGAGTCGCCGCTTAATTTTTGAGAAAAACTAAAAAAAAATAAAAATGGCTAACTGATCTTAAAAGCGTTTAACCAGAGAAAGAGAGTCCGGGGGCTAAGGTACGAATCGAAAAAGGTGTTAGGTACCCCGTTCGCCCAACTGTAAGGTTGGCCTCTATTAATCACCATTTGTTCTTTAATAGAATTTCTCAAATGCATGCAAATAAAAAAAATGAGGGTGAAGAGAGAACATTCAAAATCAAGTATAGAAAATACATAAAATATGTACATAACACTCCAAAATAAATACGTATCAAAAGAAAAATCATAAATTCTATAATATGCAATTTATATCTAAAGAATACATGAAGCATACCTACATACAATATTTACAAAGAACCCATTAAAGAAAAATATGGTTGAAAATACTAAAATTACTTAAATATGAATTGTTAATAAAATAAGCTAAACTATTATAAACATGCATTTTAAAAAAAATAATCAAAACATGCATATTACAAAAATGAACTAAGCTAACATTAAAGAAAAAACTAAATGTAAAAAGATGCATAAGAATTCTAAAAGAAAACTTGTTAACAAAGAAAATGAAATGAAAATTTTATAATAAAAAGAATTTAGAGATTTAAAGGAAAAGAAAATGTCATAAGAAAAATTATGCTAAAAGAAGGGTTAGAAAATGTTTATTAGAGTATTGAAAAAAAGAAAACCTAATTATTTCATTTTGTGTTTTAAAAGAGATAAAGAAAAAAAAAAGAAAAAAAAAAGAAAAAAAAAGAAAAAAAAAATCAGCTTAAAAGACTTTTTATGATTTTTAAGTTTAATGAAAATGAAAGAAAAATAAAGATAAAATAAAGTTATAAGAAAATAAAACTAGAAAAAGAAAATAAAGTTTTAAAAAAAAAATAAACACATGAAAAGAAAGAATAATTAAACTAACACTAAAAGGGAAGATGTGATAGAATATTATAATAAAATTTAGAACAAAAAATGAAAAAAAAAATAAAATGCTATAAAAAAAATTACCCTAATATTAAGAAAAAAGAAAATAGAAGATAAGAAAAAAAAACTAGTAAAGGAGCTTTAACCTAATATTGTAAGAAAATAAGAAAAAAATAAATAAAATGGTCCGTTGAAAGGAAATTAAAGCTATTAATACGAGAGAAAATAAATGGAGTAAAATGCTAGAAAATGAATTTTGCACTACTATTGAAAGAAAAGAAAAATGAATAGACAATAAAAGTTCGGAAAAGAATATTAAGATGAGAAGAAAATGAAGCAAGGTATTTAATTAAAGTTACAAGGAAAGAAAATAAAATGAAGTGCTTAATAAAAGAAATTATACTAACTAAAATGAAAAAAAAAAAATGGATGCTAGAACACTAAATTAACATAATAAGAAAAGTAAAGAAAAGAAATAGAGTATTTGAATTAAATAGGTGTAATATTGATTATTACAACCATTTTTATGAAGTGCTTTGACTCAGCACCAACAGAAGAATTAGGGTCGATACCATTAGAAAAGGGGTCGACATAAGACAAAATGGTTGACACAAACAAGAAAGGTGTCGACACAAACGGCTAAAAAAATCAAAAGTGTCGACACTAAAGAAAAGGTGTCGACACAACCGACCAAAATTTTTCACAGATCAGGAAACCGACTGGATTATGATGGAAAGCAAACCACAATCTGAATTGATCTGAACATATTGTCCTCAATAAGATAATATATCCATATTCCAACGAAGATTTAGAATCCATAATCTTGTACATACTCATAGAAACGTTAGAAGCATAAACATGCGTTTTCTGGAGAAGAAAATAAGATCCAAATCGAGCAGGTTTTTAAAACTGAATCATTCTTAAGTTTGTTGGGAGACTATCCAATGCCAAAATAAAATATATACATGCTCGATGATCCAGAAAATACATCTTTATTAACTTTCAACAATTACAATAATCTGAAATTACAGAAAAATAAAATAACAGAAATAACAGGAATAGAATTTGCAAACCGAGTCCTGCAAACGCAGTTTTCTTAAGAATGATTCACCGCCTACCGAGGGTGTTGTAGGTTTTCCACCGGCGTCACTCCCCCAGGATAAAACGGCTACACGATCGGTGGAACACCACCAAGGATCGGATACGAATATACTCTGTCTGTCTTTCTCTCTCTTACAGCTTGCAATATACTATGAGTTGTATCTCTCCTTTCTCACCTCTACTATCTGTTTTTCTCTGTTCTGTCTATTTTTCTCTCTCTAAAAATTGAATGGGATGACAACATATATAGACCTTCCATCATAGAGGGGATTACAGGAGAATCAATAACCATGAATGGTATTGATTTTTATGATTCAATTGTCAATTGAATGGCCAATTCAATTGCAATTAAATTCTGCTATTGAATTCTGAAATTCAATGGCCAATGAATTCACAAAAATTTCAACATATAGTTGGGCAACATAACAGCTTTACCTTAATTAAGAAAGTTATGATTCTCTGCTTACAATTTTGGCATCATTTCGACTGTAACCATGGGTTCAAGTTAAAGGATACGCCTGACATGTACTTAGATTGAAGCCTATCCTAAGAATGGTGGCAATTAATACTTTTTTTTTACTTGGTGTAGCAGTAATATAAGACAGGAAATCACATATATGCATTCCTTTTTGAAAATTGAGTGTCCTGATGACAAAAATAAAACCGGGGTTCCACATGGCTCTCTATCTTAAGACTTTTACTAAATGCACCATGAGGCTAACACGGTTAATGCATAAAGCTTCTGGTCGCAGATCTTCAAACCTCTAGGTCCACGAATGAAA
The DNA here is from genome assembly GCA_034768845.1 of Heliamphora exappendiculata. NCBI lineage: Eukaryota > Viridiplantae > Streptophyta > Magnoliopsida > Ericales > Sarraceniaceae > Heliamphora > Heliamphora exappendiculata. The sequence goes on from JAOTRH010037657.1 coordinate 12,277, forward strand.
CATTCTCAGGTTGGTGATCCGAGCGGGAATCCTTTCAGTAGAAGATGCAGCTGAGATTGGATTAGCCAAGCATAAATGGCAAACACCTATTTACCGGGACCCCTTGAGGGTTAAAGGGTATGTAGTGTAATATGATTGTGAAGTTTGTGATTTTTTGAAAAACATTTTATTAGTTTTATGGGGGTAAGAATCTCCCTTAAGCGACTTGCTAGTACGTAGGGGGTCCCTCTCCATGTTTTATCGGTGCTTAACAGTCCGTCCTACCAGTGCGCCACGTGTGCACTGCGAAACCCCTTAGATCCACCCGCATCATGTATAGACGTGGGGCATTGCGTTGCCATAAGTATAAGGAAATAAAGTTACACCTTCACTACTACCTGCGAGTCTGGTGAGATGGTCAGCGCTTGATCCTAACAATTGGTATCAGAGGGAGGTTGTAGGTTCAAGTCTCCCTAGAGTAGTTTCTGAGGAGGGGGAGAGGGGGATTGTTGACTTTATAGGGAGGCCAGAATCTCCCTTAAGGGACTCGCTAGTACGTGGAGGGTCCCCCACCACGTGTTATCAGTACTTGACAGCCCATCCTGCCGGTGCGCTACGTGTGCACTACGAAACCCCTTAAGCCGACCCGCAGCACATATAGCCACGAATTTTGCACTGCCATGAGTATAAAAAAATAAAGTTGTACTTTCACCACTACTTACGAATTTTGATGAGATGGTCAGCGTTTGATCCCAACAGTTTTTTTTGAAAAGGGATGCCAAATAGTTTTTTTTATTAAAGTATTGAAAACGGTAAGTAAATTGCTTTTGCCCATTGCATTTTTTTATCATGCGCATTTTGAAAAGCGCTACATAAACAAACCCATCAACCAGTTCAAAATAAATGCAGGAAAAGAGAAAGGGAGGATGCATAGAAGTTGGAAATAATATATTAAAAAGATTAATAAAAAATTAAAAATGGCACGAATCCTCTAAGAATTCCCGGGAGGGTGGTGAGTTATCACACCCTTATTTTTTGAAAATATTTTTTCTCGATTTGTGTTTTTAAGAAATAACGGATTCTCAAAAGATCATTGCATAAATGCGATATGTATGAGTTTAGTTTATCAAGTCATAAATTTGAAAATAGAAATCGTCACCTAACATTGAGTTTGGTTGTGTCAGGCCAACCTTTAAAATTATTTCCAAAGCAAGCAATGCAATGTTTGAAAAATAAGTTTTAAGTTTAGAAAATGCAAGAAAATACCAAAAAAATAGTTTTCTTTAAAATAGCATAATAGTCTAACCTGATTTAAAATGATTTTTGTTTTGGTTTGCAACTAAAATGAAAGATAAATTCAAGAATTCGCTGTTGCGAATTGAGAATGTGTCATGTTATTAGTATATGTACATTAAAATTTATAAATAAAAATTAAAATGAATAATTTGAATTGCAAACAAATATTGTATTATATTCATGTAAAGTAAATAGAAATGAAGTTAAGCTAAATTTGAAATAATTTTGTAATTTTCTAATCGGCGTTGTTACATTCAAATTAAATAATATTTTTTTTTGTATTTTTATCCAAATAAACATAAAATTAACTTCAACCCAATATTTTATCCACATATATAATTTATATTGTCTTACTTTTTAGGAACTCAATTAAAATTTAAATATTCAACTTATTATTATAGTATATTTATTTGATTATGTGCATAGCGCGAGTAAAGTGCTACTGTTTGTTTTAAAAATAAACTATTTGTTTATTTTTAATACAAATTTAAGTTGTTTCGATACATAATAATATTTAATTAATTTAGTTTTTTACTTAAATAATTGATCACTAAAAACTATAACGTGAACAATTTTAATTATTAAAATAAAATTAAAATGGACCCATTCACCTAAAGTAAACCTATTCAGTCCATTTAAAGACCATAGAGAATCAATAGCATTTAAAAATGAAGGAAATACATTTTTACCGACAAGAATCTTCGTCGCCAAAGGTAAGAAATTTGTGTCTCTATTTCCCTCTACCAACGATTAGAGCAATTGTCTCACCTCCTCCGGAAGATCTACACCAACGAAACTGGCCGTCACCGCTAATGACCACCCTTTGCCAATGACTATGTCATCACAAATTTCTCACATTTTTCTACGAAAAATATCGGTAGTAGATTATTTCTCATCACCAACAAGCAGTAATCATCGCCAATGATTATCCTTTGCTGACAATGCAAAACGAACCAATCAAACAATTTGTCATCACATTTGCCTACGACACAACCCGTTGCTAAAAGCATAACCTTTCATGACAAAAGATTACCCTTTTCCGACGAACTAGTCATTGCAAAAAAGTACTACAGCAAACTATCATTTGCCTACTATACAACTCATCACTAAAGGTATTCAAAAAAACATAAGATTCATTTTAATTTTTGAAATGTTTTATTTACTTATAAATACAAACGCTTTTATAGTTCAGCTTATAGTTTTCACGACAATGATTATCCTTTGCTAACGACATAATCGTAGCAAAACGAACCAATCAAACAATTTGTTATCACATTTGCCTACGACACAACCCGTTGCTAAAAGCATAACCTTTCACGACAAAAGATTACCCTTTTCCGACGAACTAGTCATTGCAAAAAAGTACTACAGCAAATCATCATTTGCCTAGGATACAACTCGTCGCTAAAGGTATTCAAAAAAACATAAGATTCTTTTTAATTTTTGAAATATTTTATTTACTTATAAATACAAACACTTTTATCGTTCAGCTTATAACGTTCACGACAATGATTATCTTTTGCTAACGACATAATCGTAGCAAAACGAACAAATCAAACAATTTGTCATCACATTTGCCTACGACACAACCCGTTACTAAAAGCATAACCTTTCACGACAAAAGATTACCCTTTGCTGACGAACTAGTCATTGCAAAAAAGTACTACAGCAAACTATCATTTGCCTACGATACAACTCGTCGCTAAAGGTATTCAAAAAAACATAAAATTTTTTTTAATTTTTGAAATATTTTATTTACTTATAAATACAAATACTTTTATCGTTCAGTTTATAGCTTTCGCGACAATGATTATCTTTTGCTAACGACATAATCGTAGCAAAACAAACTAATCAAACAATTTGCCATCACATTTGCCTACCACACAACCCGTTGCTAAAAGCATAACCTTTCACGACAAAAGATTACTCTTTGCCGACGAACTAGTCCTTGCAAAAAAGTACTACAGCAAACTATCATTTGCCTATGATACAACTCGTCGCTAAATGTATTCAAAAAAACATAAGATTTTTTTTAATTTTTGAAATATTTTATTTACTTATAAATACAAACACTTTTATTGTTCAGTTTATAGCTTGGTTGGTAACTAGCTTATAACCTAATTTTTTAATTTTATTTTTAGTTAGAAAAATAAATGAAATTATAATAAATTATTTGGTAAATTAGTTTTTTAAGTTAGTTTTATTATTATTCAAATGGAATTTATTATTATTCAAATTGAATAATATTACCATTTTATATGATTTAATTATATTATAAAACAAAGCAAATTTATTAAATTTTAGAATGCAATGATAGTTTGAATAGAATATTTTACGAGTTTTTATTTTTATTTAATTTTTAATTTTAATTTTTTTTAAAGGTCTATGTTGAATTCTTTTATATTTTTAGAAAAGAAGTAAGTAAAAAAATTAGATTGTCAATTAAACTCTTAATGTAGGTGTTTAGCTTAGTTTTCGATACTAATTTTTACTTTCCTACTAATAATTTTAGTAATAAGTTATAATTTTTTTTAAATACTTATAACTTTTATTACAAGTTATAATTTTTTTTTCTTCTATTTCATCTACAAGGTAACACATCTACCAAATACTTATAATTTTTATTACAAATTACAATTTAAAAAATATTAATTTCAACACTTCTAAACATCATAAATGTACATTTTTTATGTAGTTTTTGTTCCATCAAATGAAAAAAAAAATTGAAGTGAATCTTGTAAGTTCAGTAAAAATAAAAAAAAAATACTAAAAACTCATAATACTTAAGGCTGTGAGTTAGTTTAAAATTTAATTTTTTTAATTTTTTATGTTTTTAGCAAAAAAATTTAATTTAATTCAAAGTAAGTTATTTGATAAATTAATTTTTAAATTAATTTTTTAAAATTAATTATTTGGATAAAAAATTAACTTAATTACTTTTTAGTCAAATTAAACAATTTTATCCTGATATATAATTAAAAATAACAATTATACGTATTGATAATGATAGTAAATAAATTATAAATGAGAAGTATTATGGTATTTAAAAAACGGTCGAAGTTAAAATAAAATATTGTAAAAATTAATATTTTAATTTAACTTTTTAACTTTTTATTAAATGAATTATGTTAATTTTTTTTATATTTTTAACCAAAATATAGTCCTAATTAATCAAGAACCAATCACAATTTACAATAACCGGTTCAGTATAAACTGTTTGTGATGCCAGTAAAATTTTAGGTGAATCTACATCATTCATAACAAATTAAGAATAAATTTATAAATTAATTTTATGAATTTATAGCATTATAAATTAAAAAATCTTATTACACGTTCCACATGTGCTTGAGGATATTAGACAAAATTATTGTTAATAATTTTTAATTTTTTGTTATTAATTATAATTATTAATTATTAATTTATTAAATATTTATAATTTTTATTATAATTTATAATTTTTATTTTTATTTTTATTATAAACTATAATTATTATCAAGTATTCATAATTTTTATTAAAAATTATAATTTATAAATTATTAATATTAACGACAAACACCACCTATATAAAAATAAATAAATAAAATAAAAAATAAAAAGAAACATATAGAGAAACCATTATAGAAGGTTGTTCTCAGATGTATAAATATTTCTATAATCCGGTGCACGTCGCTGGTTCCCCCTCGCCGTGAACTTACCATCATTGGCCCTGACGTCGCCATAAAAACCAGAACGTCCGGCCTCCGGTAACCCAATCCGGAACTCCATACTCTCCGGCAGCGCATTCCGGAAACTCTCGATAGCAGCATCAATGGAGTTCCCGATCCACTTTTTCAGCGACGGACGATGATGACGACCTTTCTTCTCGGCGGCAGGAGGATAAGGAAGACTCCGATCATCTTCAGTTTTTCTCTCCCGCTGCCAAGCCAGCGCAAGCTCCACGGCGGCCGCCACTTCCGCCATCGTCGGCCGCCCTTGTGGACGATCGCGCAAACAATCGCCGGCAACTTCCACGAAGCATTTCAGAGAATCCGGCAAGATTTTCCCTCTCAGAGACGGATCAATGATCTGATAAAGCTTACCCTTTCTGATGCAATCTTGAGCCCAGTAGACCAGACTGATTTGCTCCTCCTCCAGCCTTATATCCACAACCCCACGGATAAGATAATTTTAGTAGTAACAATAAAAAATTACTAAAGCCCAATTTGGGATAAATAGTAAAGCTAGTTTTTTTATAAAAAAAAAAAAAAATAGTTTTTAAGCTGGATTATTTAGAATTATTATTTTGCACGGTTTTTAAGGTAACTAAATAAATGTCAAATTTTTTTTATTATTTACTTTTTAAATTATTCTAAATACTTTCACTTTTTTTATTTATTTTTTTTTCAAAAAAGCAAAATCTCTTAAAAATTATATTAAACAGACAATAAATTAATTACATAAAAAATTTACTGAATTTATTATAAAGAAATTACTGTGCAATACAAAACATACTTAGATAATTTTTAGAAGGGAAAAATTATACGAGCAACACCTCAATTATCACTAAATATTAATTTATTTTAAAATTGTACATTTAAGTTTTTTAATTATTTAATTTGTATTACTTTTACCTTTTTAAGTAAATAGGCATTTTATATGATTTTTAGTAGTTGATGGATTTAAATGTATAGTTTTAGAGTTGAGAAAAAATAAAATGATACTTAGTGATAATTAAAACATTGCTTGTGTATTTTTCACAAAAATAAACAAGAATTACATAAATTACTCCAAATTGAACTATTGTAGAATACAATTTTACACATTTCTTAATACACTTTTAAAAATTAGGGTGAAATACATTAACTACTATTGAGATTTTTGATAAATTCATTATCCTCCCCTGATGTTTTTAAAGTAACAATGACATCCCTTCTGGTTTACTTTCTTATTTTAAATTCCTTTTTTCGTTACTTGATCTTTACAAAAAGTTACAGAAATTATTGACACCTACTACTATTTCATGTTATTTCCAATTATACCCTCCCTTCACTTGTATTACCTCATCTCTCTTCCTCTTTATCCCAACCCAAACATGGCCACCACTTCCTACCTCGTCACTTTGGATCACCATCTGCCGCCCCTACTGATGAATAAAAAGATGGTTCAAAACACAAATAAACAGAGACGGCAGAGACAGGGCTGCCCCAAAACCTGCAACTTCATCAATCAATATCCTTTCATAAGCCCTCTCAAAAATTGCAGTCACCGCCTACAACTCAAAAATCAAACGTAACCCCAAATTAAAAGTGTATAAATAATTCGTCAACCCGCCTCAACTTACCAACACAACCCAATTCAATCCGTACGGATTGGGTGAATTGAATAAAAAAAATAAAAAAATTAAATTAGTTGCATGTTATATTTCTTTAACTCGGCATTAACTCAACTTGCCTAAAATATATGGTCGCGTATGGCTAACTTGCTTATAAACAAGTTTGACCTAGTATGACGAAGTTGATTTTTTTGTTTTTAGTAAAAAAAAATTTATCATTTAGTTAAATTTTTATACTTTTTATACTCCTTTCATTGAGACGAGTCGGAAACGTAAAATTTTTTGATCAAAATATAAAACAAAGTTCAAAAAAGACGAAAATAAACAAAAAAAAATAAACAAAAATGTCAAATCAATAAATAATTAACTAAAATAAGCAAATAAGTAAAACATGTCAAATTGGGTCAATATTAAATATTAATTATCGTGTTTCTTCATACAACAAATCTCAACATTATATATATATATTTACATTTATATAATTTCTTATAATTCATAAAGAACAAATTAAAACATTTATTATTTCAATTACTACTTTATATATTACGAATATTTTTTTTAATAAGCATGTAATATAAATATTATTGTTATAGTATTTAAATATTTTATTATTATTGAATTATTTTTATTATTTTTAGTTAATCTTTTGCTTGATGTATTAAATACGATTTTTAAAAAACTACAATATGTTTTTAATTTTTAGAAACAAATTTTAAAAAAATAATATTAAAATTTTAAACTAAAAATATCACTTAACCCGCTAGTTTTGAAGATTAGTAAATTAGTTGTGGATTGAAAAAATTATCACCTATTAAATGTGGGTTAATTGAAATTTTTTTCTCTACCCGTCCTGACGTAATCCGCGCATGCCCTACCTCAAATTATGTCACAATTCATAGCTGAATCAAATCCACAAAAACAAACATGGCAATCCAAACCAATGGAGGAATCAAATTATCCTAAAAAACATTACTCACGGAATTCTTCTCTCGCTTTCTTTTCTTTATCTTGGAAACCATTACCCAGTGAAGGTATCAAATTAGCGCAGAGCTGTGATGAACAGTCTAAAAAATAGAAGGCGTTTAAAACAATTTTCATGGAAACCATTATTTAATACTGTAATGAATAATAAGATTTCAATTCCTCCACAAACCAAAAATTAGTAGAAGCATTCTCTAGTAAGATTTCAATTCTTTTACTAATTATTTCCTTAAAAAGAATTGGATCCCTTATATTTGGACTAAAAAGACAAGTGACTTTTTTTGGAGCATCTTTTTTTTATATTTGGGTAAATTTTACTGATTACCCCTGAAATTTTCGATAAAAATAGAAATTTCTTATGTAGTTTTAAAAATTACACTAATACCCTCTCAGATTTGATTTTAAAATCAAAAAGACCCTAACTGTTACAATTTTCATTCAATTTAACGGAAACCACAAAACTGCCCTCAAAATCGCAATTCCCGCCCAAAACCACTACCCCCAAACCATCCCTCAAAACCAAAACCCTCGCCCCCCCCGGTCGTCCCCCCACTCTCTCCTGTTCGCGCCACACCCCCAAACCCTTCTCCCGCCACCGCCGCACCCCAAACCCTTAT
>JAOTRH010037668.1:0-53869 GCA_034768845.1 Heliamphora exappendiculata
TTTCTTATATTTTGTATATTTAGTTATATTAATTCATCAACTATTATTTTTTATTTATTATATTATTTATAACTTTTGTTAATGTTACTCTTTTAAATTTTAAAAATAATACCCAAAATATCCCCGTTTCCCGCTCTATTCCTCGCTACTTTTTTAATATTTTCTCCCATTCCCAGCCCCACCCCGCCCAATTGTCATTCCTACCGAGGTGTACTGTTGTGAGTTTTCACTCAAATTTTCAAAAAGAGTCCACGCCTCTATCTTGTTTTTCAGCATAAAAGTACCACTGCAAGAGGCATTGACAAATTGACAGTGTTGAGGTGTCAACCATCATAAAAATACTGGATTAACTGCCACTTATGTACTTGATGATGGAGGCATGCTCTAATGAGGTCCTTAAGTCTTTCCCAATTCTCATAAAGGTCTCGAGTTGAGTGAAACTCGTAATGGCACGTCTGATTTGGTTGATCTTACCTATTAAGAAATACTTTTTGAGGAATTCTTGTTGCAATTTGGCCAAGATGTGATTGTGTTCGCTTCTAAAGAGTTAAATCAATGTTTGGCTTTGTCTTTTAGGGAGAAAGGAAACCGTTTTATTTTTAGGGCTTTATCTGAAAAAATATTTATTTTAACTGTTGAGCATATTTCAAAGAATTCGTCAATGTACTTGTACGGGTCCTCATTACTAAGTCCACAAAAAGATTGTAATATTTGAATTATATTTGACTTAATTTCATAGTGTGTTGCCCCAATCGTGGAAGGCCGAATGCATGAGGGAGACACATATTCTGACGGAATATAATACTCTATCAGTGATTTGATATGTTGATCTGTTTGGTTGTTTTTTGCTATTTGTGGGTTAGAGATGGTCAGAGAAGGGCGAAGAGGTGGAGAAAAGTGTAAGGCATACCGATTATGTCTAAAGATTCATTCGATCTGGATCAAACGGTGCTGGCCGTGTGTGCAATGACAGACGACCAAGTATGCAAAAGAAAATTAAAAAAAAAAAGTACTATTCGTGGGGTATAGGCCCCCTAAATCTTGTTTTTCCGATTTTAAACAAAACAGAACAAAGGTAAGACTTATGTGCTCAGACAGGGATGAACCGTTTGTCTTCACCTCTGGACACCCGACTCTTGCATGTCTTGTCCTACAGTAAGAAAGAAGAAAGAGGAAAGAGAAAACAAATAAAATTCTAGTTATAAAAATTGTAACCGTGCAAATAATCTCCAGCAACGGCGTCAAAAATTGATTCATTGTCGTACCATATCAAAATAAATATTTAAATCCTAAAATTAATAGCTATTTAGTAGAATAGTAGTTAAGTCCAGGTATCGTTCCTTAAGGACTTTGGAACAGAATTACAATTTCACAATTTAAAATATTATCCGATTTCTTTTTATAAAAGATTTGTTTGTTTTAATCTAAAAATTTGAAATTAAATTAAATTGCAAATAAAAGATTTGATTTAATATAAGAGAAAGATTTTCTAAGGATTTGAATCCACACTAGCCAGTATTTTAGTTTTATTTAGATTCTATTTTATTCATTCGATTCATTTTAATCCAGTTACGACTACAAGATTGGCACGGATTAGCAAAGGATAAGATCGAATCTAAACCCGACATATCATATCTTAGACGTGGCACGCAACGTCCGAGTAATCCCGGCATGACCCGTCCTATTCGAGTATAAGATATCTTACGTTTGGATAAAATCAAAAACATATTATTGGAGGCAAAACTGTCAAAATCTTTGCTTTTGCAAACGATTAATGAAAAAAAATTAACTAGACGGGAAAATGCCGAAACGGGATCCAAATAAAATTTTTGACGAAAAATGATCAAAATAAAATCCATGCATCCGAAATTAATTTAAAAAAATACCTTTTTACCAGTCGAATCTTCAACTACGATTTGAATCCGAGTTAAAGCTCCTGTCAGATCTTCTACTATATCTTCTTATGCGATTCTTAAATGTTAAATGGGTTACAATCTATCAAAAATGCGTACAGGTAGAACCTGGATAGCTTTAGTCTTAGAAGATAAGTTATGAAACTGGTTCAGCCTACCCGCATATTTATAAGGCTACAAGAGGGAGCTAGGGAGTAATTATGAGTAAGACTTTTAGTGGAACACAAATACATATCAGCGGGTTTTGCAATTAAGTAAACCTCATAGCGGTATCTGCAATTATAAAAAACTAGCAGCGGTTTCTGTAATTTTTATAAAATACTGAATTACAGTTCACAGCACTAAAGAACTATAATTGCACTCTAACCCATAATCTCAAGATCATCTAGCATTAAGCTCATGTTATTAAATACTTACCATTTCTTCCCGCGTTAAGATTTTCGATACCCGCTAATTAAATTTAATTACTTACAATTTAATTTAATAGGCATCTTGGTATTCCTTAGGCCCTTCTGCTTAACTTATTTGACCGCCGGATAATTCAATCCACTTGCAGGGTTTGACCTGGTCAAAACTTATAAGCTTCCTTAAAATGGTATCGTCAATCCCGATCTTTCGAGACGTGAATTTCGTTAATGATTAATATTTGTCGTATAAATAATACCGCTATCTAACTCACCGAGAATATAGACCCATATAAAATTGCACCCTCTAATGAATCAATATAACGAATATTAAATATTTACAAATCAATAATTATTTCAGGATTAAGAGAAAAAGCACTATTCATAATAATCTTGAGGTGTGAATTAATTTATGTAGTCAATATAAAATTAATTACCCCAAATGTCTCATTTAATACATACAAAAGTGTACTAGTACAGAGAGTCAAAATAATAGACGACGCTATTAGCTGTTTCCTATAACCAAGACAGACCTATTAAAACTTTGTGCTACAGTCGTATCGATGGTATGTCCATTTCTATCGAAACTGTGAACATAAAACTTATATTCTGTAAGAACCTAAAATCTAATCTTCTATGTGTAAGCCGTACTGTACACACCAGATTAAATACTATATACAATATTTGACATCTATGCATAACAAATAAATGATATACATATATTGCTCATAAAGATTTTCATAAAATAAAAAAATTAATTTTATTAAAATTAAATTAAATACTAAAAATATAATTTTCAGTATTACAAACTTAACACATATAACAGTTATATAATCTCGTTATTACAATTATATAAAGTAAAAAATCAAAAACTAGATGATTAAATTAAAAGCTCGTTGATCAAACGTCAACGTCTCAAAATTATATAACGAACTGGATCCAAATAGAAAAGAAATAACAATCTAAACTACTTTTACAATGCCGACTAGAAGTTCATCATCCCCTAGTAAGAAAAAAATTAGCCGATCATGCTTCGGCTTGAATCCATGAAGAGTTGAAGAAGAATAAAATCTCGGGCCTCCATCTTCGTCTTTCTGTCACTTTTTGAGCCTCCAGAGTTGTCTCTAGATGAGTTAGAGATCAGATTTTATCTGATATGAAGTGATCTGAATGATTCTCCTATATTTTTGTCCAGACGCACTTCCACGACTGCTTTGTTGTTCCAACTTTAAACAAGCAAAACTCCTTTATTCGAACTCCGAATAGGTCCATTATTGTGTCTAAATTGAAAACTCGGAAGTCTACTTTATAATGGTTTAACTCTCATCTCAAAGTTCTTTTTGTAGGAAAAATTGTGACCATAATAGTGAGAGTATGTCAGTTTTCTTCACACATTTTTTACATCTTTTTTTTTGCTGAACTTCTTTTGAAACATTAGTTTCTTCACTATTGAACCTTTTTACTAAATTTCTTGAACTTTTAGCTATTATCACTCATGGTGCCAGGTCTTCGGGTCCCGAGTTGTAAACGAAACAACTTTATTTTGATCATTTAGCTTCCATGTTAGAATTATTAACCTCTGACATCTTTTGATCCGTTCTGGCCCATTTTTCAACATCTTGCTTCTTCTTATACTAACACTGAAACATTTCTAAAACATATTAATAAACACATAATCGAGGTTTAGCGAAAAATACTTTACAGAATTTGATTAGCACTTTTACGTATCGATCACTAGGTGAGTGGTTTAACATGCTACATATTTTCTAAAATGGCTCCTTTCCCCGAATCGTTTTATAAAAATAAAAGATAATTTTAAAAAGTATTTTTATACAATAGTTTATAAATATTTGTGATGTAAAATTCATGGTATATAAATTAATTCTCGCTCATTCATATATTACGTAGAGCTTTTGTGTGCACATTTATATGGTGTGATATATGTGATTTTATTTTGCGACCATGTTAAAAATTCAAGGGACACGCTCTACGGAGATGACTCTTGTCGTTAGGAAAAAGGCTCAACTGTACGTTCATGGTGACTCTAGTACTCAACAGTTTAAGTAACATTTCGGACATTGTCTGGAGACTTGAACTAGATTGTTTTAGAGATAAGACTCGAGCGCCACCCCATGGTGACTCTAAGTTCAATGTTGGATCTAACGGTCCAATAATGCCCTAAATTTATTTATATCTTGCACTAATTATTTATTTTATTTAATAGTTTTCACAAATTATAGATGATCATGTGTTATCACCATTATGGTGATGGTATTATGACGAGATTTGATATACAAGTTATTTATTACTAACTTTGAGATTAGATAAATTTATTCACAAATTGTGTTTAATGAAAAATGTAAATTTGACGAGAAAAAAAAAGAATTTTTATACTTTCATGTAAATTTATGCTGCATTGTATGCCATAATTATATTTCAATTATATTTATTTTAGACATCTCATTTTGAGCTTTAAAGTTGAGCCTAACATTATTTATTTTTTTGCCTAACTTTTGACCCATGAGAAAATTATACAAAATCTTTGCTTTATTAATAAAAAAAAATTTTAAAAGACAAGGTGGTCGGCCACCTAGCCAACCACGATGGGGCCCACGAACTCAACCTTGGTTAAAAGTTAACTTTGAGGTTTGCCTTGAGCCCCTAAAAAGTCTTGTGCTTTCTAGGAATTTTAATTGTAAAAAAATATTTTTATATTACTTTTTGTATAAGGATATGCATATTATATTTTTACATATCATATTTTAAGTTAGAATTTTGATTCGTAATTATTTTTGAGCAAAAATATCTTCGTAGATATTTTATACACTCGTTTACTTCTTTAATCCATCTTTGAGTTACCAAAGCTTGACCTTGACCTATATAAACCACCTCACCCCTTGCCTTTTCTCCCTCTTGCTCAGCCACATTGAGAGGTTCTAGAGAGAGTGTGAGCTAAAGAAAGAAGAAAAGGAAATAGGGTTCGATTTTAAGCTAAAGCTAAGTCCAACTTCATTGATTAAGAACTACGAGGTAGGAACTGTGAGACTTTGACTCGTTTTCTTTTCAGCATTTTTCGACGCGCGTTTAGCATTTTTGTTTTAACATGTTTAAATGCTTTTGATGCATGATCGGGGTTAGATAAGCATGCGGGGCAGGTTCCTGGGACCAAGGGGTGTTACAGTGCGAATTTCGAAAAATTTCAAAAAAAAAAGATTTTTAGAGGCCTATAAATATCTGGAGTTAGATATTTTCAAAAGACATTTTTAAAATTTCTCCAGTGAGTTTTTTTTTCTCTCTGCCTTCTCTCAAAGTTCTTGGGGGTCCGGCGCTCGATTTTCAACGATCCAACAGCGGATCATTGTTATAGGCACGGTGGGCTACACGTTCATCCGGGCAAAATTTTATTTCGGCGAAACTCAATTTTGCACGTGGTTCGAGGCATCAATTTTTTAACTCACCGATGTAGGATTCTAGACCCTACTACTGTATAAGGGTGCTACGTGTAATCGTGTGTATTTTTAACGGTTAAATTGCTATAGATCTGAGTTTGTTTCAAGATGGATTTTTGGGCTAAAAACCTATTTTTTGGCAATTTCGATGGATGGAATCGGGTGTTGGGTGTTTCTTTCGTGGTTTTGGTGTTAGGCTTGAGCATGTGGATGTTTGAGGGTGTTGATGGGTGTTTGGAGGCGTTGATTCGAGGTTTGGAGGGCTGAACCCGTAGTTCAAAAACCTGTTCCGCCTCAGTTCAGTCGACTGGACCGTGAGGGTCAGTCGACTAGATCTTGGTTCTTAGGTTCAGTCAACTGGATCATGGGGTCAGTCGAATGAATAGTGTGTTTGGGCGTTATTGGGCCTTTCTAGTGTGTTGTTCAGTCGACTGGGGGTTGGGGTCCAGTCAACTAAACTTAGACAGTGTTGTGTTTGTAGTTTTAGTTGGTTTCTTGATTTTCAATTGGTTTCTTACGGTATTCAGTTGATTGATTATGGGGTTAGTCAATTGAAATACTGTTGGATGCCTTTTGGGGTTCGGTTGGTTGTGTGGTAGCTTCGGGGGTCATGTCGTAGCCTCGGGTGTTTTTGTGGTGCCGTCATCGGGTGTGACGTGCATGGTTAGTTGTGGGTTGTTGGGGCATGGTTGTGTGCGTGCTGGTTATGTGCGTAACGTGTGGGTTAGTGGTTTAGTTTAAAGGCGGGTTTTGGTGAGAATCGTTTTGTGGAAGGTTCAGGTGTTGGCCTCCGAGTTAGGTGTTGGTTGTCCCGGTGTATGGACGGGTCATTCGGGTGAAGTTTTGACGGGTGGCGTCATGATGTATTATTATACATGGTTATGTGCATTTATAACTATTTATTTATGTACGAATTATGTAAGTGGATTACATGTTTTGGTACTGTTATGTGTACCGTGATTGCATGCATTAAACTCAGAGATTTTATAGGCATGGTTATGTGGAATACGAGGAATAGATGCATGTGATGCATGTTGCATGAGTTGCAAGTGTTATGTGAGTCGCGTGTGTAGCATGTGGCGTGGTTTTATACAATTAAATCCTGGTTAGGTTATGCATAGGAGTACGAAATGGGTTAGACGGACATGTGGTTCGATAAATGTTAGCTATGGATGACGGTGTATTCGATAGGGCTGCGGTCCCTCGGTGAAAGTCTATAAAGGTGTGTTCGACCCTCGGTGAAAGTTCATAAAGGTGTGTTTGATACGGCTGCAGTCCCTCGGTGAAAGTTCGTAAAGGCGTGTTCGATAGGGCTGAGGTCCTTCGATTAAAGTCTGTAAAGTTGTGTTCGGTAGGGCTGAGGTCCTTCGGTTGAAATCCGTAAAGGTACATTAACGGAGGCTACGGTCCATCGGTGAAAATCCAAAAAGGTACATAGATTGCATGAACTGCATTACGGGACAGATAGACCAGTTTTCAAATTGTTTTTAAGAGTCGTGTGAATTGCGATCTAAAAATCATTTTCAAATTGTTTTCAAGGCTCCTGTGAGTTAGTCAAAAGATGGTTTGTATCCACGCTTTTCTATTTGCATGTAAAAATTATTTTAAAGGCTTGAAAGAGAGTCTAAAACTGCATCTTATTTTTCTAGCATGTTTAGCTTATACTACATGCCTGTTTAGTTTCTGCAAAGCTTTGGCTCACAACGTGGGATTTAATTTTCTTCAGGTACCGGTCACGCAGATTGATCTGTTGGTACCGGAGGGGTGGAAGCGCTGTAGTCTTCCTTTTTGTTCCTTTTGTTACATGTACGTTGTGACATGTTTTTCTAGTGTTAGAACCGTGTAATGTATGCCGTTTGACGATTATATACAATGCATGTATGGTTTTTTTTAGAGTGTATTCTCGGGTTAGTTGTTTGTGGGAATTTCACATGACCCGGAGTTTAGAGAGTGACAGATTGGTATTAGAGCTCTGGGTTCGAATACCTAAGAACCGTGGAAAGAGATTGCATCACCGTGTGATGTTGATTGCGTGTGCTTAATTGCATGTGTTTAGACGCTTTGATAACATAAATGTGTTAGCATGTTACATATGTGAATGATGTGTATATATGAGCATGGGGGTTGAATCTTAGGAGTTATAGTCTTTTCTTTGACGTTTGGATTAACAAACTTGTGAGCTAAGTTAGAAACGCGTTTAGCTGACGTGATTTTTAGCAGAGAATCTGAGTAGGTTATCCAGATTGACGTGTCATTCTTGTTGGTTCTCCTCGGTATGTGGAGTTTTTTTTAGTATGAACCTATATACTTATGTGTTAGCATGCTTATGTGGTTTATGCTATGTGCTGCATCTCACGTTCTGTCTTTTTCATATAGACACGGTCTACGAGATGAGGGCGAGATCGTAGCCATGGTGTTGGCCAAAGGGATGTTCCTATCTCTAATGCTGGGGATGCAAATGCTCCCCAAGGACCATGTGAGGCCATAGAGTTGTTGCGTGTGACGGTGGGAACCATCGGTCAGCTAGTTGAGGTTGCCAGGAGAGAGTAGAATCTAGTAGGAGGGTGGAGGTGCTCAATTTCAGTGGTATGGGGACAAATGCCATAGGTTGTCCAGTCTGAGTTCTCATTTAGTGGGAGCGCATCAACAACGATTTCCTATATCAGTACCAATGGTGGCTTCATTTGGGAGGCCAGAGCAGAGGGGGTTGATGTGCTATCGGTGCAAACAGCTAATGCATCGTATGTCGGGGTGCCCAAAAAGGAACAGTTATGGGGTTCAATACCAGTTCAGCTGCAGGGGGAAGTTAGATGTTATCGGTGTGGACAACCGGGGCATCGTGTGCCAGAGTGCCTACAGTTGAGGTAGCAGTCACAGGGGAGAGGGCCATCGGTTTGTTTTGGGTGTTATCAGCTGGGACACATTCGCAGGAACTGTCCTCGACGAGGCAGTATGTCCAGCACGGTGGGCATGCTAGTGGGTTCGTTGGTGCAGGATCAGCAGCATCCTGTGGTACAGACATCTTGGATTACATGTAAGGGTACTTCAGTTCAGATCCCAGATGAGCAGCCCAGATTGACTTAGGGCCGAGCGTATGTTCTCAGAGCTCCTAGTTCTTCTAGGGCACCTACTGTAACAGATAATGCAGATGTGCCTTCAGCGAACAGAGTAACTTTCTGAGTCTGTAGGCTTTGGGGTAATTGTTCTTTGCATCAGTTTGGGAGTTGGTGATGGACTCCGTGGGCGGTGTGCTGTGTTGAGGCAGCGGTTAGTAAGGCTGTGAGGTTGGGGTGAGTTATAGATCCTGTGTCTTTGAGATAGTTGGCCATTGTTTAGGATGCCTGACCTTGTTTGACTATATCCTAGAAACGATTTGGCTGACCATCTCGTATACCTGTGTCAATTGTGATCGACGTAGTTATTTCTTTTAACCTTGAGTTGAATTTCGGGGGCAAAATTCCTTTAAGGGGGGTAGAGTTGTGAGACCCTGACCCGTTTTCTTTTTCTTTTTTAGAGTTTTTGTTTTAGCATGTTTAAATACTTTTCATGCATGATCACGGTTAGATAGGCATGTGGGGCAGGTTCCCGGGGCCGTGGGGTGTTGCAGTGCAAATTTCAAAAAAAATTTTAAAAAAAATATTTTGGAGGCCTATAAATATCTAGAATTAGATATTTTTGAAAGATATTTTCAAATCTTCTTTAGCAAATTTTTTTTTCTCTCTACCTTCTCTCTAAGTTCTCGGGGGCCCGGGGCTTAGTTTTCAACGATCCAACCGCGAATCCTTGTTATAAGCACGGTGGGCTACGCGTTCATCCGGACAAAATTTTATTCTGGCAAAGCTCGGTTTTACACGTAGTTCGAGACGTCGAGTTTTTAACTAACCGAGGTAAGATTCTAGACCCAACTACTGTACAAGGGTTCTACGTGTAATCGTGCGTGTTTTTAACGGTTAGATTGCTGTCGATCTGAATTTGTTTCAAGTTGGATTTTTTGGCTAAAAACCCATTTTTCAGCGATTTCGGTGGATGAAATCAGGTGTTGGGTATTTCTTTCGTCGTTTTGGTGTTAGGCTTGGACGTGTGGATATCCGATGGTGTTGGATGGGTGTTTGGAGGCGTTGATTCGAGGTTTGGAGGGCAGAACCCGTAGCTTGAAAACTTGTTCTGCCTTAGTTCAGCCGACTGGACCGTGAGGGACAGTCGACTGGATCTTGGTTCTTGGGTTCAGTCGAATGGACCATGGGGTCAGTCAACTGGACAGTGTGTTTGGACGTTTTTGGGCCTTTCCAATGTGTTGTTCAGTCGACTGGGGATTGGGGTCCAGTCGACTGAACCTGGGCAGTGTTGTGTTTTTGGTTTTAGTTGGTTTCTTGATTTCCAATTAGTTTCTTCCGGCATTCAGTTGATTGATTATGGGGTTAGTCAATTGAAATACTATTCGATGCCTTTTGGGGTTCAGTTGGTTGTGTGGTAGCTTCAGGGGTCATGTCGTGGCCTCGGGTATTTTTGTGGTGCCGTCCTCGAGTGTGACGTGCATGGTTAGTTGTGGGTTATCGGGGCACGATTGTGTGCGTGCTGGTTATGTGCGGGACGTGTGGGTCTGTGGTTTGGTTTAAAGGCAGGTTTTGATGAGAACCATTCTGTGGGAGGTTCAGGTGTTGGCCTCCGGGTTAGGTATTGGTTGTCCTGGTGTGTGGATGGGTCTCGGTGTATGGACGGGTCGTTCGGGTGATGTTTTGACAGGTGGCGTCGTGATGTATTGCTATACATGGTTATGTGCATTTGTAACTATTTATTTATGTACAGATTATGTAAGTGGAATACATATTTTGGTATCGTTATGTATACCGTGATTGCATGCTTTAAACTCATAGGTTTTATAAGCATGGTTATGTGAAATATGAGGAATGGATGCATGTGATACATGTTGCATGAGTTGCAAGTGTTATGTGAGTCGCGTGTGTAGCATGTGGCGTGGTTTGTGGAACGTAGTGATAGTACATGATTTTATGCCTTTAAATCCTAGTTAGGTTATGCATAGGTGTATGAAATGGGTTAGACGGACATGTGGTTCGGTAAATGTTAGCTCTGGTTGACGGTGTATTCTATAGGGCAGTCGTCCCTCGGTGAAAGTCCGTAAAGGTGTGTTCGATAGGGTTGCGGTCCCTCAGTGAAAGTCCGTAAAGGTATATTTGGTAGGGCTGAGGTCCTTCGGTTAAAGTCCGTAAAGGTGTGTTCGGTAAAGCTGAGGTCCTTCGGTTGAAGTCCGTAAAAGTACATTGACAGGGGCTGCGCTCCATCGGTGAAAATCCTAGAAGGTACATAGATTTCATGAACTGCATTGTGGGACGGATAAACTAGTTTTCAAATTATTTTTAAAAGTCGTGTGAATCGCGATCTAAAAATTATTTTCAAATTGCTTTCAAGGCTCCTGTGAGTGAATCAAAAGATGGCTTGTATCCTCACTTTTCCGTTTGCATGTGAAAATTATTTTAAAGGCTTGAAAAAGAGCCTAAAACTGCACCTCGTTTTCCTAACATGTTTAGCTTCTATTGCATACATGTCTACTTTCTGCTGAGCTTTGGCTCACGACGTGGGACTTGATTTTCTTCAAGTACCGGTCACGCAGGTTGATTTGGAGGTGCCAGAGGGGTGGAAGCGTTATAGTCTTTCTTTTTGTTCCTTTTGTTACATGTATATTGTAACATGTTTTTCGATATTGGAACTATGTAATTTATGCCGTTTGGTGATTATATACAATGTATGTATGATTTTTTTTAGAGTGTATTCTCGGGTTGGTTATTTGTAGGTGTTTCACGTGACCCGGAGTTTGGGGCGTGACTAGACGAATCCCTTCAAATTTTGATTTTTAACAAATTCTAGAAAAATCCCTTCAAATCAAACTTTATGTCATGAGCTATATTTTTTTAGCTATCTTTCTTTTAAAATTTATTTGAATTGATTTGACCAGATGAATTTTCCTAAACGTCATTTTTTCCAAACAACGTCGTTTTTTGACCAATTTTATTCAATGATATTTTACCCCTCTTCTAGAAACTGTCCCTAACCATGCTTCGTTCATGAAACATGTGCCAAACATGACAATCTACCACCCCATAAAATTTTGTAACAAATTACTGAGGTTTAGTATTCTAAAAGTATTTTACGGTAAGACCATACAAAGTTGAAATTCTAGCTTTTATAGATAAGTAAGGCCTAGTTAACATTCTTTTTGTACTTTACCTATAACGTGTCATGTATGAGACCTTACTATGCTTTTCGAGTACAATGAACATATTAAGGGGTGCTAGTTACATTTTGTGAAAGCATGTTTAGTTGACCATGATCATGTACCGGAAACCAAACTTTAAACCTCGAACGAACGTCACTTTCTTCAAAGAACTCAGTTTTTGAGATGGGTTGGGTTGAGTACTATGTTGTGGTGTTGAGGAAGGGTCCATGTACATCTTGAATTGTGCTATGTCTTAAGTCGTACCTCGTCTCGGTCCGTCTCACGGCACTCAACCATGTACAAATAGTATGGGACGGGAAGAGTGACAGTGGTAAACCACGTATCACAACACTTAACCAAGTACATTTAGTACTGGATAAAAAGGCTGATGTGGCAGGAACAAGGTGTATGGAACATGAGTGCATAAGAACCTAATGGTACCATAGAGTAAGAGCCTATTGTGGTAACGCGACATTGAATATGGGATAGGTTCTCTGGTGAGACGCGAAAAAACTATTCTCTTGAACAAACAATCAACTTTTGGAAACTTGAATAAAGAACACTTGAGAACTTATGTTGGTACTTTTTGGAGTTTAAATTTTATAATTATAACTACCTCTCTTTTGTTATATGTTTACTTGTGTTGCTAAAATTATGTATATGAAGGGTAGGTTAGAAGGGTTTGGGATGTTCCTATTAGGCGTCATAACTCATGGTATTTTATGCCAAGTGAAGAAGAATATACAGAGGAACCAGTGTTAGAGGGTGACGTAGAACCTTGGCTGACAACTGGAGTAGAAACTACTGAGAAAACCTTAGAAGAACAATTGTAATACTTTAGAAAGATCTTTTGGGAATGTAATACTTTTGAGACTTTCGTTTGATGAATGAATGGAATTACTTTACTGGTTTCTTACTTGAATTATTATACTATTAAAAAAATTATGAGCTATTTTTTCAAAACTAATTAAGAAAAATTTTCTTTTGTAACCTAAGATGTCTCCAAAAATCGGGACATTACACCTTAGTATTAGAGCTTAGGTTACGACACCCTAGTGGCCTTGGGTAATGGGTAGAACTAGGACCTACTTGTAATATATGTGTTAACTATAATTAATTATATTTTGTCTCTATGCAATTTGTAAGCTATATTAACAATTAAGCACATAAGTACTATAAATCTAAATTATACTTTGCCCATCATTCTAAATGTTCGACCACGAGTCACAAACTTCAGAAGGGGTTTGGCTCTCAAGCTCCAAATTTGAGTCTGATCCAGAAGAGGAAACTCTGATTCACGCTAAGCCATTGGCATGGGTTTTTCTTGTGGCAGAGATCGAGTTTTCGGTTGAGATTCTAGTAACAAAAGATTTTGGAGAAGTTATTAACCCCGAGGTGCTAGCTTCAGATGTTGGGGAGTTTATCGAGACTATGTGGGCCAATACTAGGGTGCCGCCTAACTACCAAGATGGTACTCCAGTATAAATGAGAGTTCCGCCTTTGATACGATACGTACGAAAGACCCCCGTTGTTCCTTCCTACTACATCGACTAGTCATGATTCTACAGCGCCTGAGCTATTCCTCTTACTAGTTGGTAGTCCCTTCATGCTTCACTGAGCATATGGAAGATTCGGTGCCATATACCTTTATACAACATGGCAGGATCTTCCGAGCTGACGGGAATTTAGATTTTGACGACACCGAGATTTATATAGAGACCTCTTTGATTGTCACCAATTGAGAGGCTGTGGCGCCGAGAATTTGGAGGTGTTTGGTAGGTCAAAAAAAATAAAAAAATTCAAAGGATGTTTGAAAATATTTCAATACCTTGAAAGTCAAATTTTAAAAAAAAAATTTGAAAATAGAGTCACCACTTGATTTTTGAGAAAAACCAAGAAAAACAAAAATGGGCTACTAATATTTAAAATGTTAACCAAAGAAAAAGGGTCCGGGGGCTAAGGTACAAGTCGGGAAAGGTGTTAAGAACCCCGTTCGTCCAACCATAAGATTGGCCTTTACTAATCATCATGGGTTCTTAATAAGATTTCTCAAATGTATGCAAATATAGAAAATGGAGACAAAGACAAAACATCCAAAATCAAATAAAAAATTACATAGCATATGTATATAGAATACCAAATCAAAATAAATAAGAAAGAAAAAATCGTAAGTCCTACGGCATGCAATTTCTAACTAAAAGTTACAAGAAGCAAACCCGCATAGTATGAGTCAAATAAAACAAAAACTAACATATACTAAAAGTCATTAAAGACAAGTAAATTGCTAAACATACTAAACATGATTTTGAAATAAAGTGAGTAAACACTTTAAAACTAACATATTAAACATGCATATTATTGATTTGAAACTAAAATGAATAATTACTACAAAAGAAAAAAATGTAGTTAAAACTAACAACAAGAATTGTATGTTTTTATTTTTTATTTTATCCGTGCAAAAGATTTAATAAAGAGAAAGAAAATTAAAAAAATCTACAAAAGAAAATTTAATCAAATAGAAAAGAATTGAAAAGAAAGCACGGTTGAACTAATTAAAAAAATGATCTAACTATTTATATTTTATATTTTAAATAAAACAAAAGAGAAGAAAAATTAAATAAAAGAAAAGAGAGTTAAACTACTATTTATACTAACATTTAAAGGAGAAAATTACACTACCATTTAAAAAATAAAAATAAAAAAAATAAGAAGAATATAAAATTAGCATAAAAGACTTTGATGAATTTTAAGGTTAGCAAAAGAAAAAAAAATATTATGAAAGAAAAATTAAACTAACATTAAAAAAAAGAAAAGAAAAAAAATAGAATACTAGTAAAAAAAATAAAGCTAACATTAATAGAAAAAGAAAAGAAGAAAAAATGGAATACTAGTAAAGGAAAATAAAGCTAACATAAGAAGAAAAAAAAATAGAATACTAGTAAAAGAAAATAAAACTAACATAAAGAAAAATAATAATGACTATTATAAGAAACATAAAATATGGATGTAATATTGACAATTACAACCATATGTATGTAGGTACTTAAATTATAATAATAACGACACCGTTAGTCGTATTGTCACCCATGTTAGCACTATTTAATTAATTAACAAAGCTTAGTGCATCCATGAATAGTTACTTTACAAAACTAAATACGACTAACGGTGTGTTT
This sequence comes from Heliamphora exappendiculata, assembly GCA_034768845.1. Classification (NCBI taxonomy): domain Eukaryota; kingdom Viridiplantae; phylum Streptophyta; class Magnoliopsida; order Ericales; family Sarraceniaceae; genus Heliamphora; species Heliamphora exappendiculata. The sequence continues at coordinate 15,172 of JAOTRH010037668.1, forward strand.
TATAAACCAAATGAATATTTTAATAGCTATTAAAATATTCATTTGGTTTATAAAACTTGAATTATAACATGAATAGCTACTTTACAAAACTAAATACATCCATTATAAACCAAATGAATTTTAGATATTAAAACAACTATATAAGCAATATAAGAATAAATATATGTAAGATGAAACAACCAAATTAACCCGATCACTCCAAAGAGGTAGGAAATACAGTTTAAAGGAATGGGGATCAAACAAAATACCTGGATCGCTAGTGAATCTTCGAGTCGGGGAATGGTGATGGGCAATCCAATCCTCAAGCGGTGATCCAATCAAAGTTAGGGTTTCAGAATCTCAGTATTAGAGGTCCGGTTCTCGGTACTTTGGTAGGGTTTCGGCGTCGGGGCACGGACTTGCTCAGTGTCTCGACAGAGCTTCTCTCACTAGATTTCTGTCTTAAAAACGTACCAGGGGATACGGTATTTATAGAATTATTCAACCAATAAGATGCTGACACATTTTGGGACATGCTTGGCCTTTTGGAGTTAGTGGTCGCCGGGTATGAACATGGCGATCACCACATCAATTGGAGTTTCTAAGAGGTTCTACTGACGGTCGCCATAATGGAGTTGGCGACCTCAAGGGTTAAATGTGGCGGACGTTGTCTTGGGCTAGGGTTTCCAAGAGGTTTTACTGGCGATCGCCATAATGGGCGTGGCGTCGCTACAAAAAGTGAAGCTTTCAAGAGATTCTATCGGCGGTCGCCACAATGAACATGGCGGTTCAAGATTATTTCAATGGTTTGAAGGTTTTGATCATTAGGTTCAAATACTGAGATTTGATCATTTTTCGAGAATCGTACTGAAACACAATTCCAATCATTTTCATCATCGGATTCACCTAAGATTGGGCGGGGTCAAATTGAGGTGTCTATAATTACCCCACTTTGATATAACTTGCATAGCAACGCGTGATGCAAATTATATCAGAGATCTAGAGACAATATCCATTTGACCGATCCGCCAATCTTAGGTCATAAACACACAAGCATGCATATAATGTTGGTCGTACTCAAATTTCTATCGAGCTTCTTACGTAATCCTTTGCTATAGATCATACCAAAACGTAGTTCTTGGAACAAAATAAAAGGATGCAAGATAAGAAACATGATGCAAATGCTAACATTAGTGATATGATCAAATAAATCCTAAAGGTCGAGTCAAGATATAAATGGAGCACAAATAACCAAACAAGTCAAAGATCGAGTCAAAATCTAAGAAGTTAGCTGGGGATAAAATAATCAAAAGGATTGAGTCAAGATCCTATGAATTATCTTATCCGGAAAAGCAGCAATGAATTAATAGGTCAAGTCAAGACCAAAAAATTCGAGACGATAACAGAATAAAAATAATTAAAAAGTCAAGTTAAAACTTTAAAATTAATTTTATCAGAAGAGAACCACAAATTAATACGTCAAGTCAAGATCTAAAAATTTGAAACGATAACGGGATAAAAATAATTAAAAAATCGAGTCAAGACTTTAAAATTAATTTTATCAGAAAAGAACCATAAATTAATAGGTTGAGTCAAGACCTAACAATTTGATATGATAAGGGGATAAAAATAATTAAAAAGTCGAGTCAAGACTTTAAAATTAATTTTATCGGGAGAAAATCACGAAAAACACAACAAGAAAAACATACAGAACTTAAAACACACAAAGATTAAAAACACACAAGATACGAAATTAATTTTGAAAAAAAACACAAGAATATTTTTAAAAATTAAATTACAAGAAATTAAATTTAAAGAAAAACACAAGATATGAAATTAATAGAACGCATAAAACACGAAAAAGCAAACAAAACACACAAAAATAATCAAAACACACACAACAATAAACATCAAACAGCCCCTTAAAACCCCAAAACCTAATGATGACCCACTGACATGGTGGTCGCTGGGGACGAAGCACGAGACGGTTGATATGACAACTTGACAAGTGGTGGTCGCCCCTTTATTTCCCTTCTGTCATGGCGATCGTCATGCCCAAACCCTTTCAACCTGGCGGTCGCCGTGTGTCACTAAAAAATCTCAGTGGTCGCTAACATTGGAAGTGGTGACTGCCACCTCTAAACACGCATATGGTCTTCAAAGGCACGCAAGCTTGGTTCATTCTCTCATACCTTACTCTCTCTCTAGCTTCCAAACGCTCTCGATTCTCTCTCACTTTTTTCTTGCTCCTTAGCTTTTCGCACCTTTTCCTTTACCTTCCCGATCCCGGCTGGAGCGGATCTTTCACTGGTGAGAGTCCCACCATGGGCACTCTTGGGAGCACAGACCCTAGCCTTCCCGCTCGCGAGGTCACCACCATTAAGCCTTCTGCCATGCTGGGTGCGGTGGACGCCTTTCTCTCGAGGCGGAGCGTGCCTCCCGTCGTGCCGCTGAGGAGGAGGCACAAGCAACTGCCGAGGCACAGGCGGCTGCAAATTCTGTTGCTAAGGCCGAGATGGCCAACTTCCTTGATCTCCACGCCGGAGAGGGTCATCCAGCGCCTTTCGATCCTCACACCTATTCCCCGACACCTCACCGTCGGGTTCCGGGTGGGATGAGGCATTACGATCCACCCATTGACGCCGTTGCTGCTGACGTTGTCCTCCAGGAGCCTAACCAGCATATATCTTGCCAGCATCCATTGGTAGGTTTCCTATCTTTTCTGTTTACTATTAGAGCATGTTATATGATATATCTCAAATATAGATGCATGCCTAGGATTCCCATGTGATGATGTGATATGATGATGATGCAATATTTGATATCTGTGACAAATGTATGCCATGTTTTGAGATCTGAACATGTAAAACAACAAACTTGAATACTGGATTAAAAAACTTAGCTTAAGTACCTGTGTAAAGAAGATTAAAACAGTAAGCACGCTAAAATTAAGTTTTAGATGCAAATAATAAAAAGGGAAAGTTATTTTAGTAAAAATCACAAAAATAAAGAGCTTGATTTTATTTTGGGGTAAAACATAGAATTTAAGGGGAGAAATTTTATTTTTCAAGGAAAATTTTTAAAAATCTAGGGAAATTTTTAAAATTTCTAAAATCTCTTAGGGAAATTTTCCAAAATCTTTTAAAATCTAGGAAAAATGTTTACAAATCTAGGGAAATTTTTGCAAAAACTCCTAAAAATTAGGAAAAAATCTATCAAAAAACTGAGAAAAAACTTTTAGAAATTCGAAAAATTAGGAAAAATTTTCCAAAAATCCTAAAATCTTTCAAAAATCTTAAAAATCTAAGGGCAATTTTGCAAAAATTTCTAAAAATTAAGGGCAACTTTTTTTTGTTTATTTTTTTATTTTTGAGAAAACCTCTATAGGGCATTATTGTAAAATTGATGGGGGAAATTAGGATAGATATTTGTCTGGCGCACCAGAGCATAGGGTTCCTTGCCTTATATTAGGACGTGCAAAAATCAAAGGATCATTACTCGCACACGAATCTAGGGTTGAATAATTTTCCTGGTGCACCAGGGTTTAGGATTTCTAATCATCTACTAGGACGTACAGGGTTTGCCTGGCATCCAATGGCTTAGGGTGCCTAGTCTTCTAGGGATTGAAAGATTTACTTGGCTCACCAGGGTTTAGGGTTCCTAGTCTTCTACTAGGACGTGCAAGATTTACCTAGCATACCAGAGTTTAGGGTGCCTAGTCTTCTAGGGTTTGAAAGATTGCCTGGCTCACCAGGGCTTAGGGTTCCTAGTCTTCTACTAGGGCGTACAAAATTTACCTGGCGTACCAGGGCTTAGGGTACCTAGTCTTCTAGGGCTTGAAAGATTTTCCTGGCTCACCAGGGCTTAGGGTTCCTAGTCTTCTACTAAGACGTGCAAGATTTACCTGGCGCACCAGGGCTTAGGGTGCCTAGTCTTCTAAGGCTTGAAACTTTTACCTGGTTCACCAGGGCTTAAGATTCCTAATCTTCTACTACAACGTGCAAGATTTTTCTGGCGCACCAGGGCTTAGGGTACCTAGTCTTCTAGGACTTGAAAGATTTACCTGGCTCAATAGGACTTAGGGTGCCTAGTCTTCTAGGGCTTGAAAGAACCGAAGGGTCTCACTCACACACGAACCTAGGATTTTTATTGCTTTCAGTTACTTTCTGCATATCACTTGTTTTGACTGCTCTTATATATTCTCTGCTTATCTTCTTCTTTTCAGGGTGGACACTATGTCCGGGGGTTTACCAGCTCGACCTTGGGTGAGGTGTTGGAGTTGTTCGATGCCCTCCCTGCTCCCAGTCGGGCCCTCGTTAACACTTTCGGCTTTACTTGGTTCATACCCTCATTAGGTAGGATAAGCAATGATCATGTCTGGCTCAGCCCTTGCTGAGCGGTGGTGGGATACCACCAACACCTTCCATTTCACTACTTTTGAGGCCACACTGTTGCCTCTGGACTTTACTCCTACCACCGATATCAGAGTCCACAGTGCTCTTATCCCTTTTGACCCATCCATCGCCCGATCTGCCGACGCACTGATGCATCTCCTTAGGGCTATTCAAGTACAGATGGACCGAGATCGAGTCCGATACACATGGTTCTACGACCGTTTTTGCCATTTTCATTACACCGAGCCCCGCCATTACGAGTGGGTTGCCCGAGGTTTTTTCCTTTACATGTTCGGTACCTCCTTGTTTTTGAACAAGGAGAACACCGTTCATCTTCACTACTTGGGTGCCCTTGCTACATTTGATTGGGGAGGAGCTGCTCTCGCTACTCTCTACGACTTCATGAGGGCCTTGACCCAATTCCCCCAGCAGCTCAGCATCGGAGGATACTAGAGGGTTTGGGAGATATGTTTTAGTTTCTGCACATTTTTTCATTCATTTATGTTATCAATTATCTGCTAGCTGACATCTTTTGTTTACAGCTTTGAACCTATGAGTTCCTTGAACTTCACGTCCCGGCGAACTCCTCAGATGACTCTCCAGTCATTCTCCGCGTAGCTCGATGGTCCCGAGGTTTGAAGGGGAAGAAGACTGGGGGGAAGGACAAATGAGTTCCTCGGACTTTAATGTGCCGTACATTGCTCTTTATATCATACTATTCACTGCACTGCACTGTACTATTGACTGATCATTTCTATTTTTTGTTCTGCACACTGATCACTGTATCATGCACGTTGGTTATCATACTGCACTGTATTCCCTGCTTACTGTTTATTAATTACTATTCTTTGCTTTGCACTATATTTTGAATTACTACAGATCCACTGAGATGTTTGAAAAGGGGTAGAGGATCGAGCCAGCACAGACCTGATGTGCAGCCGAGATATTACTTCGAGGCGGGTCTTACTAGAGGGTCCATTTGGTCGGGAGTACTACCTCAGAGATAGTTTAGTTCACCAGTCACTTGGGCTCGACTACTTTTGGATTTCGGTTGTCCCTCTAGCCCGTATGCACCGGATCAACCTCCTGAACCGTGTGGACATGCTCTTGGAGATGGTGGGGACCTATGCCTTAGAGCTGCTGGTGCCAGAGGGAGATTACACAACTTGGGCCGGGAACATCTGTTGGGATCACTTGGACCTAGCCCAATTGTTCTTGATGGCAGGAGGAAATAGGCACCGGAGGCTACTGATGCCGGGGCTAAAGCTATCGCTGTTGATGCTGAAGATGCTGGAGTTAGGGTTGGAGCTGCTGCTGCTGGGGGACCTGCCGGAGCAAGAGTAGTTGAGGTACCCTAGACTGTATCAGCCCTTATTGCCGGGTATCCTTTTAACATCCCTATCCCAGTTCCTCCAGCACCAGAGTTTCGACCAGCGTATGCTAAGGTTTGATCATCTTTTCAGTGTTTCCTTTTATGTCTTTCCTCTATTCAGACTTATTAGTTCTTTATTCCTTTTGATAGGCAGATCAGGCCTGGCTAGACCATCTCATGCTAGTGGTAAGCGGCATGCAGACTATGATTCGCTAGCAGGATGCAGCTTTACGTGCAGTTGGGGTTCCTTTTGTTCCTCTATCGGTGAGTGTCTTCCTCTTTGACCTGGTTGTTCAGTTCTATACTTTACTCTTACTTTTGTCTCTTTTGCAGCCACCAGTAGCTGCCACCGGCATAGTACCATCGTAGGTTCCTGTTTAGCCTCCTGCTCCAGTTTCGGTTTCGGTACAAGGTCGTGGGTCTCGTGCCTCTTCTTCCAAATCCTGCTCCCGAAGGTCTGTCTCTTCTGCCAGGAGCCGCTCCAGAGTTGTATCCTCTTCTTCAGATGGTGGAGATGACAGCGAAGACTTTGAGACACTTTTTGAGCATGTTAGCTCCAACGAGGCCGATCCTTCTTCCCGCCGGGTCAGCTCGAGGCGGTGAGAGACAATGAGAGAGATTTCTCCACCCCTTAGATATATTTACATTCATTTGGTTTTTCAAGCCTGCGTGCCCCAGTTTGACGCACTTCCATATATTTATTCTGGTACTTTTTTATGGGCCTGCATGCCCCAGTTTCACACTTTGATATATTCTGCTACATTTGGGCCTTCGTGCCATTTACTACTTGATATACTCCTGATTGCATGGTTTATCTTTATTTACTGCTCAAACTGCTCTAAATGTATGATACAAGTCTTACGACACTATAAAAACTAAAAACATACACACCCGCCACATTTGAACCTGGCAGCTGCCACAATCCATTATGGCGATCGCCACAAAATCTAAGAGCCGCGTGGCGATCTCTCGGTCAACATAGTGACATCACTGTACTATGTACTTTTAGGTTGGCGGTCCCATACTCTAAGGTGGCGGTCACCACTTTGACTATACCATTCTCTGAACTTTCGATCCCCAGCCTTTTTGTGCCTTATAAATACAGCTCTGGAGGCCCCATCTCGTGTTACTTTCACTCAGATGGCTTCTTTCCATCGTCCACATTTCACATGGATTAAAGAATTCTCCCACATTGAACGCCTAAACTTTGCCTAGTTTGGTATCAATACCTTGTTTTCCTTAATGGCCATAAAGATTGATGGACCATTATTGAAGACTACTGCTCAGTTATGGGACCCACAAACCCATGTCTTTCATTTTGGCTTGGAGGAGCTATGCCCCACTATGGAGGAGTTTGCCGCTATTCTGGACTTGACCCCGCGGAGTCCTACTGTTGTTCCCACTTTCTTCATTTCGACCCGACAATAGATATTGCAACTTTGTGGCTTGTCCAGGATGGAGGCTTCTCTTCTGACATCGAATAACTGCCTTGACATTCCTTGGCTTATTGAGAGGTTTTGTCCTACCAGCGATCTTAATGATCACGACTTTTAGCTGTAGCACCGTTATGCTATATGTTTCTGCCTCTTTGCTCAATTCCTTCTCGTTCCTTCCGGTGGACGAGTTAGCTGCACGCTGGTGGACATTGCAGGCCAAATGTGGTTAGGGAAAGACTTTGTCCCACTAGTTTTGGATGTGACTTTAATTGGCCTAGACCATGTTCGCAGTGGTGAGATTACCACTTTTGCTGGCAACCCCTTGCATCTTCAGGTAAACTCGACACCTTTCACATTGTCAGCTAAAATCACACTGCCCCTAATAGTTGCCTCCCACTTTCCGTTTCATCCACCCCTGGGACCTTGTCATGGGTCCTTTTGCTGCACCCTCAAGGGGGTCCATTTCGTTCCAACTCAACCATAACAGGTGCATACATGCCAAATCGTACCCAAAATTCTTGTACGCTCGTATTTTGTCATATACTTTGATGTCTTCCGAGGTCACTCTCTCAGCTCCCCGACTGGCCCCACTTCTACTCCTTCATCTAGTTCAGGCTCGGGTTCCAAGGGCTCATCATCATACCGTCTGTTCATCTCGTAATCCTCATTGGCCACCTGAGACTTCCTTCCAATCTATTTTATTTTTTTGCTCAACTTTCTTCTTACTGCTTTCTCTTGCCCTTTTGCAGATCTGGCTGATGGAGAAGGTGAACCTCAAGCAGAAACTTCCTACGAATAGGTACAGTGCTGTAGCTCTCCTTTACTGCCCTTACTACCAGATATGCAACACCGAGGCATCTTAGCAGTAGTACCTCTCTTCCTTGACGGGCCTAGACATCACTTAGCAGTATTCTTAGTGGCGGATTCTATCATGACCTTGACCAGTATGGATTACCCTAGCGTTCTGCTGATGGACTTACAACTGTCCACCTTCTACTATCCTCATCGGATCATGCGACAGTTTGGTTGGAGCCAGATTATCTTTCACAGTGTTCGAGGCTATATATTTTCGTCTATACTGCGAGCCCCATTTATAGCATTATATTAGGAGGCTCGGTCGTGTCGTTCATTGACAGAGATGTAGGAGCTGTAGTGTCCCGAGCTTTTTGACGAGTACAGAGTATAGCTGATGCAGGATAGAAAGGAGAGATAAAGAAAAGGGAAAACAGGCAACAAAAAAGAGAAAGATTTGAGGCATCCTGCTTTTTTTTTTTAAGATTCCACAGCTTTCCTTTTTATTTTGTTTGTAGAGTTTGGCACTTACACGCCCACCTTTTCATTTTCAAAACCTTGTAACTCAAACTAAAGTAATAAAAATCCCACTTTATGTTAAAGAAGGTTCAAAATTATCCATTTTTTTTTTTAAGTTTTGCAATTAAATGACTTTATTATCAAAATTTAAAATAAACTTGCATTGATCTTACTCAGATTCAAATATGGTTAAAAATAAAGAATGTGGCCGAACTTTTGATAAGAAGCTACTTATGTATCCTAAGAAAATGAAATCAGGCCTTAACGTAGTTCGGACTTGGTTTACTCTCGGGTATTAACATTCTCCTTTTATGATGCCCAAGCTTTTGTCAAGGTCACCATTTTGGGTTTTCCACCTTGCGGGCTGCTCTAACTTTTGCTTGAGCTGCCTTTTCGATTTTCAACTCAGCGAATTTTTATTTTATCATTATTTTTTACCTCAATGATAGTACTTTTTAAGCTGGTCAAGATTGACTAGAGTGGAAAACACATTGCCATCCAAATCCATGATGATAACTGCACCACTAGTCATAACGATTTTGATCAGAAACGGACAGGACTAGTTTGGCTTGAACTTGCCCTTAGGGTCGAAGATGGGAGCTCTGATTTCCTTATGAACCAGATCTCCTTCTCTGAGATCCCAGGTCTCGACCTTCTTGTTGAATGCTCGAGCTATCCTCCTTTGGTACCCATATATATGAAACAGAGTCTACAGCCTTCTTTTATCAAACAAAAGCAACTTTTCCATTCGATACTTCTGCCATTTTGCTTCTGAAATACTGGCCCCGGCCACTACTCTTAGCGAAGGGATTTCTACCTCAATGGGAAGCACGGCTTCCATTCAGTACACTAAAGAGTATGGCGTATGTTAGTTTTAGGAAACCCAAGAGGGAAGTGAATTGGGTCTTAAAAAATAAATAACAATTTTAAGACTTTTTTGAAAACCATTTAATATTGCAATCAATTAAAGCAGAATAAGCAAATATTCAAGTAATTGAGATATTGAAAAGTTAAATGATAGAGAGATAAAATCAGGCACCAGAGATTTTATAGTGGTTCAGCTTCTTTAAAACTTACGTCCACTCCTCAAGTTCTCCCTTGAGTATTTTCACTATATAGAATGTTTCACAGGTGCATTCAAAGCCTTTACAACTTTAAGACTTCACTTAAGTAAATCGAATGTTTACGGGCTCATTTACAAACCTAAAACAGCTTCAAGAATGTCCTATGAAAACAAGTCCCAGTTTTTTTCTAATCTCTCTTGAACTCCTCTTTGATGAAATTTACTCACCAATTCAAAGGATAAAGAGCTAGAGACTCACCCTCGAATACAATAAATGATGAATACAAATGAGAAACACTAACTCCCTTTCCAAAACGTATTTTACAATAAATGAGAAAGTAAAGAGAGATGAGGAACAAGAGCTAGAGATTCAGCAATAAATGAGGGCTTGAGAATTCTGAGTTTGATTCAAGCAATAGAATAGTAAATGTAGGTCTCCAATTTTTTGTAAATGTTGAGAAATTACTTTTTATATAAGCTCTTGTGCATTCAAGACCGTTGGAGGTAAGTGAGAGCAATAAATGCCAAAAATCAAACCGTTGAGATCTGTCGCAAGTTTGAATTTTCGTTGCATGTGTTGACACAAATGCCTTTGGTGTCGACACAAGATGTCTCGGGCAGGATCCTTAAGTGGTTGGGTCGACACAAATTTTCTTAGGAGTCGACACAATTTCTGCACACTACTTTACCAACATCATGGTGTTGACACATTTGGATCTGGTGTCGACTCGTTTAAAACTTCAGCATCCGGAGGAGGCACTTTGTGTCAACTCATGTCTTCTTTGGTGTCGACATTAATTTCTGTAGGAAGCCTCGGTATATTTGTGTCGACACTTGAGGTCACTGGTGTCGACACCACAAATTCTTCAGGCAGCCACGAGACTTTTGTGTCGACTCATCTTCAATTGGTGTCGACATCTCAAATTCTTCTGGCAACCTCGGGACTTTTGTGTCGACACGATTTCTATTTGTGTCGACCCAAAATTCTAGATGCCAAAAGTGTGAAACACTTTTGTGTCGATACAAATCATATTTGTGTCGACTCATTTTGAGTCCAAAGAGTTACAGCTCTTTTATGTTGACATAAAACTTGTTTGTGTCGACACTAACTATGATATCTGAAAGATAACTTCATAAAACAGTTTGGGTGTCAAAACATTTGTTCAAAAGGATTGACACACTTGATGTGATTCAAGCATACTTTGTCTTAAAAGTGTTTGACTTGTTTTTCAATTGGGTTCAACACAGAATATTCTCATTTAAGAATATATGAGTGTTAATCCTTTTGAGAGTTAAGTTATTGCTTTTTGGCTAAGGTGTAAAAATTATTTGTTTAAAATGTGTTAACACTTTCATTTTGAAAATATAAAAATATTATCCTTTTAAAGTCGTTTATTCTTAAAAAATAAATTATGAAAATCTTCGAAATAAAACTAAAAAATTCTTGGGCTAACAATCTCTCTTTTTTTGTAATTACAACCATATTAGCATTTTTTTTTAAACTTTTAAAAATATTTTTCAACAAGCGTTCTCTCCTTATCAATATGCCATGAACAACATATAAAATCATAAAAGCTAGGCATTATAATTGCACACATTCTTTATATGATTTGCAACAATTGATCAAGAAGTATTCTGAGTTTATTAAAATTTATGCAATATGATTTATCCAAAACTCATATCCAAATATTCAAACCAAAAAAAATATTCAACAATCTTTATAGGTATATGAACAAGATATAAATAATCATTCATCAAGATATATATTTCATTGAAACCTAAATTGTCATCTATTCAAACCGTTTCAACCAAACATTTTAAATGTTTTCAAAACAACCATTCAAACTATTCAATCAATCAACCCATGCAACCAAAGAGAGAAAAAAATTGTATGTGTTACATCTTCATCTTAAAAAAAACTTAAAGAAATGTTTGAACTTCTTAACTTCTTCTTCTTCTCCCCTTTGACTCTCCCCTTCACTCAAATACATTTTCTTATCTCTCCTTCTGTAATCAGCAAAAAGAAGTGCTACTGGTCATCCATAAAGCGTTTGAATTTCTTCTTCGCCGTAGCTTTTTTCTTGCTGGCAGAAGCCCGTTCTTTTGATGCTCGCGCTCATTCATCCTTAGCTTCGACTGCGGCCACGGCTTCATAGCGTGTTGCCAAAGCAAGATCTGCTTCCCTTTTGAGTCGCGTGGCTTTTTCTTCCTTTGTTTCCTTGGGCTTGAACTGTTTGGCTCAGACTTCTTTGATCCACTGGAGGTGTTTTTTAACTTTTTGAGAGTTGGCTTGTACAGCCATGACTACACCTTCATCTTATTGTTTTCAAACTTGCCATAGGATAGCCGTGTTCGCATGAACAATAGAGACGATGCTATCGTCCATTGTACGACATAAAGACCGTTCGGCGTCCGTGGCTCATTCTACTTCTTTTCGCAAAGATCAGTTGGATTTTTTAACAGATTTTACTTTTTTAGAAAGGGCTGAGATAGTGTGATTTAGATCAAAAAAGTTCTGACGACTTTTGCTTGAAATAGAGTCACTTTATAGGACAAAAAATTGATCAAAGACACAACCTCGAATAGGTCAACATGAACAAAAGTGGAAGATGAGACAGATAGAATAGAAGCAGAAATAGGAGGAGGAGGAGGAGCAGATGAAGGACCAGGAGTTGCAAAAGGTTGAGAGGGAGGAGAACCAAGGTTAATGGGAATAAAAAGAATGTCTCGAGGAGCAGAAGGGGGAGTTCTTGCAGATACATGAGTTCCACGACGAGTAGTAGTCCAGACACCATCAACATTGACAATTTGCATATGTTTAAGGGATGAGCTGCAATACAAGTTATGTTTTGAAAAAGCAATAGCCTTCTCCTCAGAAACATTAATGCCAAAATGGCAAAAAACACGTGTGAGATACATCACATGTGGGAGTGAGGAGTTTAACTTGTTGTGTGAGTGGAGCATGTGAGAGATGAACAAATAGCCTAAGTCTAGGTTTTTCTGTTCAAGGATACACCACGTTATGAAAATGTGCATATAAGTAATATCACCAAATTTTTCCATTTAGGGTAAAAAAATATGGTTGACAATGTGATGTAATATACGCATTTTAGGCTTCAAAAAGTTAGCCTCTAAAGGCTTGGAAGGGTCAATGTTGTTATCCTCAAATATGTTTTTCACAGATTCAGAAAATGAAAAACCTTCAACCTCAATAGGTTTCCGGTTATGATAAACACAGATTTTCCTTTCAAAAATCCCAAGAGTTTCATTCAAAGAGGAGGGAGTCAGAACAATGTCTTTACCATTCACCCAAGTGGTGATGGTGGTGGTCGAAATCAAAGATATGTGAAAGTGTGCATAGAAAGACTTGATTAAAGTGGGATAGTGAGGTTCTTTCATTTAAAGGAGCCTTTCCCACCCAAGGCTAAAAAAGATATCTTTGAATCTCATTTATATGGAATCAAAGAAGGAGAAGTCTATAGACCAACTAGGAACAACTTTACGATTTGCAAATGAAGAAAAATAAAGTTGTTGAATTTTAGGAGACTTGAAGGAGATTACCTCAGATGTGGTTACGTTTTCCTGTACAGTCTCCATCACCATCGCCATTGTAGATTTCTTCTTCTTCGACGATCTAAGGTTTGAAGAACCCTCACCGATCGACCGTTTGGATCCTTTACCCATTACTTTCGGAGGCATTTTGATGGAAATGGGTTGAGATTGAGGATTGAAAGGGGAAGAAGATGAGGGGTCAACACGGATTTTTAAGGAGAAAAAGGGCGGGAGATTAACAGTTTTTATAGAGAGAGGGGGAACGAAGTGACTGTTCGAGTAAGACGTGTCTATATATAGACTTAACGATTTGTGTCGACACTATTCGTAATGAGTGTGGGTATCGAAACAGAGAATTGGTGTCAACACATTTTTAATTGGTGTCAACACATTCAGCTATTTGGGTCGACATGATTAAACTGGGTGCCGACACAAATTTATCGAGAGTTAGGAAACCAACACAGTGTCGACACTGAATAGAAAGGGGTCGACTCTTTTCACACATTGCCACTTTTACACAATTTTCAGTCAACACTACACACATTTGTGTCAACACTTTTTCAAGTAGTTTCGACACAATTTCATATTCAAAAAAGAACATCAAATGATTTGAAATGCAATGAAAAGACATGGTTAGTATGGCAAATAAATCATGAAATAGGAGCACATAACATACCAAGTTCTCTTCTTAGATAGCATATTTTTTCTTCATTTAAGGATTTTGTGAAAATGTCCGCCAATTGGTAATTTGTGCCTATAAATTCAAGTTCGATGTTTTCTTTTTGCACATGATCTCTTATGAAATAATGTCTAATCTCTATGTGCTTGGTTCTTAAGTATTGTATAGGGTTCTTAGATATATTAATTGCACTAGTGTTATCACATTTTATGGAAATATGAACTAAGTGAAAATCATAGTTTTCTAGTTGTTGTTTCATCCAAAGAACTTGTGCACAACAGCTTTCAGTTGCAATGTACTCAGCCTCGGCTATAGATAAGGCCACTGAGTTTTGCTTCTTACTAAACCAAGAGATTAGTAAGTGTCCTATGAATTGATAAGTACCACTTGTGCATTTTCTATCTACTTTGCATTTCCTATCTACTTTTTCTAACTGCGATCACATGTGATTCTTTAGAATTTGATTGAAATCTAGCACACATGCAAATACTAAACATATGTCCGGATAACTAGCAGTTAAATATAAGAGAGTTCCGATCATACCACTACAATATTTTTCATCCACTGCGATGCCATCTTCATCCTCATCGAGCTTTGTCGTGGCACACAATGGAGTTCCCATAAATTTTACTTTTAGTATATTGAACCTCTTCAATATATCCCTCGTGTATTTAGCTTGATTGAAGTAAATTCTTTCATGAGTTTGTTTAATTTGGAGTCCGAGAAAATAGTTGAGCTCACTCATCATACTCATTTTGAATTCTCCCTGTATGCACTTAGCAAAGTTTTTGCAAAAAGATTCGTTAGTTGCACCAAAAATTATATCATCTGCATAAATTTGTTCAACTAGCATATCATTTCCTTGAGACTTGATGAAAAGAGTGGTATCTATTTTTTCTCTTAAAAACTCATTTTTAATCAAAAATTTGCTTAGTCTTTCATACAAAGCTCTTAGTGCTTATTTTAAAGCATAGAGAGCTTTCTTTAAAGCATAGAGAGCTTTGGTAAGTTTGTAAACATAGTTTGAGAAATCTGAATTTTCAAAGTCAGGAGGTTATTTTACAAAAACTTCCTCCGAGATAAAACCATTTAAAAATGCACTTTTGACATTCATTTAATAGAGTTTGAAGTTTATAAAGCATACAAAAGCAAGCAGCATCCTAATAGCTTCAAGCCTAGCCACATGAGCAAAAGTCTCATCAAAATTGATGCATTCTTCTTGATTGTAACCTTGGGCTACCAATCGAGTTTTGTTTCTAAGAACTACTCCATTCTCATCAAATTTATTTTTAAAACCCCATTTTGTACTGATAATCGAGTGTTCGTTAGGTCTTAGGACTAAAGTCCAAACATTGTTTCTTTCAAATTGATTTAGCTTTTCTTGCATAGCCAAGATTCAAAACTTATCGTTTTCGGCATCCTCAAAATGTTTTGGTTCAGTCTGGGAAAGAAGTGCTAAATTACCATAAACATTATGTAGAGAGGAATGAGTTTTGATTCCTTGTGATGGATCACCAATGATAAGATCTTTCGGGTGACCGTGAACATACCTCCATTTTTTAGGAAGGTCTGAATTTTTTGGATTTTCATATTCAACAATCTGATGGACTGCATTTTGTTGAAGATTTGAAGCTTTCTCTTAATTGGGCTCTTTTTTTTTTTAATGAAGATATCTTCAACACCTTTTTCTAAGTCTAACAAGTTATCTTCACAAAAGTTCTTTGAAAAATCAATGTTAGCTTCATCAAAAATAACATGTAAAGATTCTTCAACAACTAGAGTTCTTTTGTTGAAAACTCTATACGCTTTACTAGATATAGAATATCCTAGAAAAATACATTCATCAGATTTTACGTCGAACTTGTCCAAAAGTTCTTTGTTGTTATTTAAAACAAAGCATTTGCACCAAAATGTGCGAAAATAATTGATATTAGGTTTTCTTCCATTCCATAGCTCATATGGGATTTTCTTAAGAGAAGCCCATATCATAGCTCTGTTTATGATAAAACAAACACTATTGACAGTCTCAGGCTAAAAATATCGTGGTAGATTATTTTGACAGAGCATGGTACCCGTCATTTCTTCCAATGTCTTATTTTTTCTCTCAACAACTCCATTTTGTTGAGGAATTCTAAGAGCAGAGAAATTATGGTTAATACCATTTTCATCACAAAACTTTTCAAAATCTTTGTTTTCAAATTATCTACCATGATCATTTCGGATACTTGTGATTTGAAAACTTTTTTTTTTTCAACTCTTCGAGACAGATTTGCAAAAGAGGCAAAGGCTTCATCCTTATGAGCTAAGAATAGCACCCAAGTGTATCTAGAGAAGTCATCAACAATAACAAAGGCATATCTCTTGCCTCCAAGACTTAAAGTCCTTGTTAAACCAAATAAGTCCATATGCAGTAGTTGTAACGGCCTAGAAGTTGAAATCTCATTTTTAGAATGAAAAAGAACTTCTAATTTGTTTGCCTTGTAGACATGCATTACACACTTTCTCTTTTTCAAATTTGATTTGGGATAGCCTAATCACCAATTCCTTTTTCAAAAGTTTAGAAATTAAATTCTTGTGTGCATGTTCAAGCCTTCTATGCCCTAACTAACTATTATCAATCAAGGTGGCTAAGCACTTGGTGTCATTCTTAGAAAGATCATTGAGAGTAAATGTATAAATATTTTCATGTCTTTGACTTTCAAGAATAACTTTGTTATTGGTTGAATCTTCAATAACACACTTGGCATGACCAAACACAACTTTGTAGCCTTTGTCACAAAGTTGGCTTATGCTAAGAAGGTTATATTTCAAACCATCAACAAGAAAAATATTTTTAATAGAAGGGGAATGAATTTTTTCAATACAACCAATTTCTATGATTTTTCCTTTGCTATTGTCTCTAAAATTCACAAATCCGCCATCTTTTAGTTTGAGAGATGCAAGCATTGATTGGTCGCTTGTTATGTGTCTTGAGCAAACGCTATCGAGATACCACATCCCCTCATTGAAGGAGAATTTGAGACATACTTGCAAGGAGAATCAAATTTTGATTTTTGGTATCCAAATTTTCTTAGGTCCTTTTGTGTTAGTTCCTTGAGAGTGTGCTCCTTTAAGAACCCAAGCCATCTTGACAGAGTTATTTGAAAATTTTATGTGTGGACAGTGTGTGGCAACGTGTCCATGCTCATAATAGTGAAAGCAAGTGCCATTTGTATGATTAGATGATGCATTGACAAAAATGTTATTTAAGAATTTTTGTTTCTTCTTGAGTTTATACCCGATTCTAGCTTTATCAGAAATGCATTTTTGCATCCCAAGAAGTTTATCTAAATTGTTTTCCTTTAGTGAACTTGTAAACTGTTTTTGTGAGGTCCTCAACTTTTTTACTCAAAACTTTGTTTTCTTCCTTCAAAGCAGAGACTTGTTTTGATAAAAATAGGTTTTTCACCTTTTAAAGTCTCAATTTCAATTGAGGAAGAAAGAACTAGTTATTTTTAAACAGAATTTTTTGCACCCATTTTTCTCAACTCGTCATGTAAACCTTCAAATGCACATTGCAGTTCATCTAAGGAGAAAGAGTTAGGAGTTACCTCATCATCTTCTCTGGCAATGAGACATAGGTTTGCTACTTCATTTTCTTCCTTTTCATCCTCAGAACTACTGTCATCACTTTCACCCCAAGCAGCAATCATGACTTTCTTGAAGCCCTTCTTGAATTGCCTTTTGAACTGAGGACATTCAGCTTTGATGTGTCCAGACTTTTTACATTCATAGCAGATGATTTCTTCCTTTTTGAATTCGTTCTTGAACTTGCTAGAGTCGCATTTGAATTTGGTAGGCTCGCCTCAGTGTCCTTCCTTCTTGGAGAACTTTCTTCCTTCTTGTTTTTTATTTCTAAGAAGTTTCCCTAGTGGCTATTCTCTTAGAATTCATATATGCCCACAGTGCCTCAGATAATGTCTCAAGCCATATACTTGGCTTATCCTCCACCATCCTCTCAATTATGTTTTCTAAGATTTTATTTGTTGACTCAGCTTGACCATTAGTTTGTGCATAATAAGGAGATGAATGGATAAATGTAATACCGTATTCTTTAGCAAAATCCTAAACATATCCTCCAAAGATTACTATCCCTCGATCTGCCACAATATGTTAGGGTAGGCTGAATCTATGAATGAAGTTCTCTTTTATCATCTTTATCACATCATTTTGCTCCACTACCTTCATGGGAATTGCCTCTACCCACTTCGTAAAATAATCCATGACTACTATTACGTAACAGTGTTTCTTCGAAGAAGAAGGAAAGATCTTCCCTATTAGGTCCATTGCTCATCCTCTAAAAGGCCAAGGTCTGACCATTGCATTTAAGGATTGCACTAGTACATGCTGAACGGGTCCATGTGCTTGGTCGGCTTGACAATCCTTTGCGTATCTAATGCAATCTCCCAATATAGTAGGCCAGTAATATCTGTACCTCCTTATCAACCATCTCATCTTTCTTCCAGCCTAATGGGCTCCACATATCCCCTCATGTATCTCTGCCATGACCTTCATTGCTTTGCCTTTTGACAAACACTTCAGCAACAAATCATCTTTTAAACTTTTCTTGAACAGTTCTCCTTTTATCATGATGTAATGTACTAACCTCCGTCCTGGTGCTTCTATCGCAAACCTTTGTAGGACATCTTAGGAAAGAAATGATTGGTGTTCTCCAATCTTCCTCATCATAAGAAACATCCACGTAGAAGGCCTACAATGCTTCTGGCCTCCTCCTAACGGAACGTAGTATCTTCTTGTGGATGGTCAAAGTTTTATGATAAATCCTATAAGGGATTCGTAATCCAGTGACCGTCTGTGCCAACTCATTTGCATCCTCATCGAATCTTCTAGGGATATATGATATCATGACATCATCAAAATCATCCATCAATTGCACAATCATTGCATAATACGGCATTAGCTCCTCACTATAGCACTTGTATGCTCCTCCTAAATGGTTTACTACCAGCTGTGAATCACCTTTAAAATGGATAGAATGTACTCCTATATCTCTCAGGATTTCTAATCCGATAATAATTACTTCATATTCAGCCTGGTTATTCGAACACTAGAAAGAAAACTGGAATGACATTTTTATCTCCAACCTTGTTGGTGAGATGATAACAATCCCACATCCTGACACATTCTCTGTTCTGCTACCATCAAAGTAAAGTGTCCATGGCACAAAATTGATCATAGATATATTCATTTCTATGTCCATTTCTTCTTTTACTTCGAGGCAAGGATGATCTGTTAAGCAGTCAGCCAAAGCATGTCCTTTGTCTGCCTTTTATGGTTCAAAATGAAATGAGAACTCCATCAAAGCTAAAGACCATTCACCAAGTCATCCTTTAAGAAAAGGCCGAGATAGCAAATATTTGATTAAATCCGTGCGACATATCAAATAAATCGATACTTGTAGCATGTAATGTCTTAATTTTGAGGAAGCAAAATATAAGGTAAGACATAACTTCTCAATTGGAGAATACTTACATTCTATAAGAGTTAGTAGTCTGCTCAAATAATATACGACCTTCTCCTTCCTTGCATCATTGTCCTAGGCCAAAAGACTTCCCAACAACTTTTATGATGCTGAAATATAAAGCTTCATTGCCTTCCCTTTGATTGGTGGGGCAAGTACTGGACGATTAGCAAGATGCATTTTAATATTTTCTAAGGCCTATTAATGACACGAATCCCATCTAAACTCTTCTTTCTTCTTTAACTTTAACAATCCTAAAAATACCTAGACTTTTCTTGCTAGATTCGAAATAAACTTTCAGAGAAAATTAACTTGCCCCAGTAACCGCTGTAATTCCTTCTTACAAGTGGGTGGCCTTGCCTCCATTATCTATCTAGCCTTGCTGCTATCTACCTCTTTCCCTGGTTGATGTACAAGAAATCCTAAAAAATTTCCAACCGTTACACCAAACGCACATTTAAAGGGATTCATTTTCAACTGATACTTCCTCACACATTCAAAAGCCAAGATTAAATTTTCCAGATGTTGGGAATACGAATAAGATTTTATTACAACGTCATCAATATAAATTTCCATAAATCTACCAATCATATCATGAAACACAGCATTCATAGCACGTTAACTGCGTTCTTCAGGCTGAATGACATGACAATCCACTCAAATGATCCCAAGGCTCCTGGGCATCTAAAAGCTGTTTTAGGTGTGTCTTCCACAAAAAAAAAATCTGGTTGTAACTTGAATGACCATCCAAGAATGACAACTTTATGTTTGGCTGCACCGTTTACCAATAAATTTGCTACTGGCATTCGATATTCATCCTTAGGAGTAGCAAGATTAAGATTTCTGAAGTCAATACATATCTTGAGCTTGCCATTTTTCTTCACAACTGGAACGATATTCGACAGCCATTCAACATATTTGGCTGTTCTGATAATGCCTGCCTTCAGAAGCCTCTTCAATTCTTCCTTAATCAATAATGTGACCTCTGTAGACATTCTTCTTGACGGTTGTTTGAATGGGCGCTATCTCGACTTGATTGGAAGTCTGTGCTCAACTAGTTGCCTAGACAATGTAGGCAATTCATTATAATCTCATGCGAAGCAATCTTTATATCGAGTAAGAACCTCTGCTAGTTCTCTTCTAACCATCTCAGGTAGCAGTTGACTTATATAGACGACTCTAGGAAGTTCAATTGTTCCCAGATTAAGTTCCTCAAGCCGGTTTTGTACTTCGGCATTGAGATCATCTAATTTGGCCAAAATAGCTTCTAATTCTTCCAATTATATTTCCTCTTCGTCTAACTTGTCTTCAAAAATTACTTCGACTAATTTAGCCGAATATCCTTCTTCCTCTGCATTCAAGCAAAACAACCTTTCTTCAAACAGATGAACTAGTAGCCTATTAAGGGTGGCCTGTAATGCAGCTACCTTTTCAATGCCTGACAGTTGTGCTTCCATTAGACATTGTTTGAAGAAAAGGAGTAATCGGCCTATTCACTTCAAAAATATGGGGGCCGATTACCTGTTTGTAGACATTTCTCAAATCCTACATCAACATTTTATTGGACAACATTACAACTATTGGACGACCTTCTTTATTCAAGCCAGTCACCTTCATAGAACCAATATCATTGTCGTATAGCCTCACCTCAGCATGATTAGCTGATGCTAGGAAAGGCCTTTTGTCTGGCCAAACTACTTCAATAGTTTGATCTTTCCAAAATACCGAGCACTAATGTAATGTTGATGGTATCGCCATACAAGCACGAATCCAATCCCTTCCCAATAACAAATTGTAAGCAAAGCAAGATTCTATCACAAAGAAGGGAGAAGTCAATGTTTTGCTCCATGTAGTGAGATTAGCTACAACAATACCTTGGGATGATGTTATTCCACCAGCAAAATCTGATATGCTCACATTTGATGGAAGCAAATCCTGCTCAGTTTTTCCAATCTTATTGAATACAGCCTTGGGCATTCAGTTTGCAGCTAAGCCATTATCTACTAACAACCTATTGATCGGCACTCTGTCGATATGTACTGCGATGTACAAAAGCCGAATGTGTTGTGTCATCTCCATCGAAGGCCTTTCAAATATAACGCTTTGCGGCGGTTCTCCCTCTTCAGTTTTCAAGATTGGGGACGATTCATGTTCTTTCTTAACCAGTTCCGATAGTATTTCTACTATCCCACCTAGCTCTTTGACATCTCCCGCAATGAGGGAGGGCTGTCCTTCTTTAGCCATGAAGTTCTCTGGTGGGATGAAGACCATGCTACAATTCATAAGCTCTTTCCCTTTGTTGGAATAGGGCACCTTACTAGAACTTGGCTGATCTTGTACTGCTACCCCCTAAATCTTATGTGGCCTATATTCATATACAGGATTAGTTCCAAACTGTATCGGCCTCCTTTTAATATCTTCAGGTTGCTTACTGGTTGCTTTCATCATTCTATGATCTGCCTGCCACATTCTTTGCATTCTCCATTTTTGAGATCTGGATGGGATCCTGTTCGATTGAGGAAACTTTGGGTGAGTGACTCTCACTCACTGCCCTAGTGGAGACACCGGTGGTCTTACTATTCTTGGTTATCTGAACCTAATATTCTTCTAAAGAGTTGTCATCTTACCCCTGGGTATTGGAGATGTTGAAAAACTGATCTCCTCTCCTTCTCCTTGGGTGGACTTCTAGGCCGATCTCTCTCTCTGACTGGATTTTTCTCCGGTATCTTCTGGGCACATCTTTTTCACATATGATGTTCTTGTGAACAACTCATCTTCCTTCTTGTACAAATTATCTCTTAATCCCACCACACATCTTGGACTGGGATGGTTTTGAGAATATCTTCATTGCAGTGAGGTGAATTAGCAAGTTCTCTAATCTTCTTATCCTTCATTTTAGGACAACTTCTCATATCAATCGTGACCATATTGGTGGTCAACTGCTTCGAAAAAAGATCTGCATCTACTCCCATCGCTGCCTTTTCCTTTTCAGGAAACCCGAACTCTCCTTTATCTATCATGTCCTGAATATCATTTCTAAAAGCAATACAATTATTCGTAGTATGATTCCAAGAGTAATGGTACTTATAGTATTCTTATTCCTGAGCTCCTCTGGCAGTGGAATCACATGTCCTTCTGAGAATCTGAACATCTTATCAGCAAGTAGGGGGTTAAAAATCTGGTCTACCTTTGTTATGTCGAATGTATAAACTGAAGTAATTTCTGGGGAAGCCAAAGACCCCTGAGACTTGGTAGGCTCCACTTTGACAAAGGCCTTATAAACATAAGGATTTTTGTTGATGATTTTTGCCACAACTGCTTTAGGTTCAGAATGGGTCTCCGAATTTGCCACAGCATAATTTGGATCTCAATAGTAGGTTCCATTAGAAGCTGCTCTTCTATCGTGTTCTTCTCGCAGTATATACTCATATCGCATAGCCCGTTCTGCCAACTCGAATAGGTTGCGAAACTGCATCCCTTCGAATTTTTTCCTAAGTTCGAAGTCCAGACCATTTTGGGCCAGCCTAACATATTCTGTTTTAGGAAGAACCACCTTACATTTGAATCTCGCATTCTTGAACCTCGAAATATAAGCTTTCACCAATTATCCTGGTAACAAGTACATCCTTGATAGATCTGCCATCATAACCTCCAGTTCCATTATGTAAAACTGCTGATGGAATAACTCTTCTAGCTGAGTCCAACCTCAAATTGAATTTGGTGGCAGATTGATATACCAAGTAAAGGCTGTACCCGTTAAAGAATTAGAAAATAATCGAAACTTTAGGAAATCATTATTACCTACGTCTCCGCACTGGATAGTGAATCTTGCCACATGCTCAACTGCAGAGTTACGGTCTTCTCCTTAAAACATGGTGAATTCTGGGACTCTATACCCTCTTGGAAACTCATACATTTTGTCAATAGCATCTGGGTATGGTTTTCAATAAATCGGCGTCCCAATTTGTCTGAGAGTTGGCCCGAACTGCTCCAAAACAATATCAATGACTTGTTTCCTATTAAATGAGATGTTTGGCTGTTGTGGAAAATAATTGAAATTCAAAAAATTAATTAGAGGTTACCCCCCGAGCCCCGAATTAACACTAGTGTAAAGGGGGTTAGGATCTCTTCATGGGTTACCTTTCCCAGCAAGTCTTAGATTGAACCGTTGATTATTTCCATTTCCTTCATTCGGCCTGCCTCTGCCTTGACCTACTGTCTGATCTCTGCTTTTCCCCTTGGGGGTTGGGTTAATGGAGGATAACCCTGGATGAGGAACTGAAACATTATGTGGCAGTGGGGGTGGTTGACCCACCGTTGTTTAACTAATTGTTCCACTAAAACCTACGTGAATAATCACCTTATCATTAATCAACGCCATCATTTCTCTCATGGTTAAGGACAAATCATGCAATAGCTGTGAATCCTCGTCCTCCAGGCACGTCGGGACATACATAAGTACAGAGAAGGAAAATATTTTAACCATTCATTCATAGTTTTATATCATAAATATGACATCATTAAGAGTTTGAACTCATTAAAAGTACATAATGATTACAGTTTCTCCAAAGGATTCAACAAAAATTTATAATACGCTCGTGGAAACTAAACAAAAAAACAAAAAGGGAAAAATTCAAATTCTTCAAACAATGTTGTCAGGAGCGGCGAGAACCTGCCACTCACTATGTTCCTCGAAACCTTCTTCCACGAATGCAACTTCCTCAAAGAGTTCTTCTTTACCTGTGGCACGAATTTCATGAGCTGAAACCTAGAAGCAAATTTCCTAAACCGTCTAACAAATTCACAACAAAATATCCTACAATACATATCACATAACACCCATTACTAATTTAAGGACAAAGGGATGAACAAATTTGGCATTTTCAACAAGATAAGCATATATATAAGAACAATTGTGCAAATGCGTGATGCAGATGAATGCAATGCAGTTGCCCAACCCAAGATACATCCAGACTATAATATAAATTCCACGCCGGGAATTACGGAGTAGACTTAATAGGAATTTGATCACCAAACCTATCATTGCCTCGTTGTGAAAGATAAACACTCGCCTTGGCTACATGCCGCAGCCGTTTTACTCAATGGCAACAGCGTGGGGGCGGGCCAACCAATCCCACATTAAGAACTAGGATACTCGTTAGGTGTCAACTCAAAGTCTAATTAATAACAGGAATTTCAAGAGACACTTCATGTTATTTAGAGTACCAAGCTGAGGGATTTAGGACCGCCAAATTAAACTCTTCTCCGAAATTACCTAATTTTGCCTGTGTCAACACCACTCTTATAATATAACCAGAACTCAAGAAAAGACGCAAATCAAAGGGATATATACCAAACAAATATAACCGAGGTACAAAATAACCAATGTATAGAATACAACCCACAAGATGCCCCAAGTACAATGTTATAATACCTATAGTACAACAACTCATATCTTGAAGTACAACTTAACAATAGTATGGTATGAAACTAAACATGGCCTGATGTGCAAATTAACGTACCATAAAGTACAAGTCTTTAAAGCATAAGGTACAACTCACCAAACCATATAGTACAAACATGTGAAGCATAAATCATGACTTATGTGACATAGGATGAACTATCGACATGGGTTCATTTCATCAAAATCATCATTTTCATACATCAACTATTCACCAAGTTCATATAAAGTCCATAGATTCAAGTTTCACAAAGTAACATACCATTCAAACACCTAGCCAAATTTAGGTAAGCATTTAATTACAACTTTTAAAGTTGCGACAGTGTTTTGAAATATCTAGACATAGATTTAATTTTTAAAATTTGAACACTAATTAGATAAAATATTTTTGACAACTTTCATGTTTAACACAAAAGTCAGATCCTCAGGTAAAAAGGTCATTAATTTTAATTAAGTGAAAATCGTTCAGCATTTTACAGAGAAAAATAAAGCAATTGAGGCAATATTGGCCACTGTTTTGGGGCATCCTCTCAAGGGATATAAGTCTTATTTTTAGTGAGATTTTTGTTTAAGGTGTCCCCTGCAAGTTTCATGTTTTGGGTTAGGGCAAGTTGTTTGAAAAAAGTTAGTAATTTTGACTAATTTATTAAAAAGGTTCAGTCAGCCTAGAAAGGGTCTACAAAATAGGTTTTAAAGAAAGAATGATCAAAACCTTTGAGGTATCATCTGAGAGTATTTTGGGCTGATTTGTGCTCAATATCTAGTTTAATATGTTTGTTACATTTTTCATGTTTACCACTTTTGGATTTGGCTTCTAAAAATTTATGTTTCTTGTCCCACAAAAATGTGTGACAAAAGGCCCAGTCAGTCACTAAATCTCAATAGTGGCTTTGGGAAAGATTTTGACTTACCAAGATTTCATATTTTTTGCTCCTTCTGGTGGAAAGAAATTTAAAGATGTCCTTTATAAGTTTTATATTTTGACTCAAGCTCGAATCTCACTTTAACTTAGGATTTTGAAGTATGCAATTCATAGTGGTCAAGATTTGACACTCTTTGACAAAAATGGCATAACTGGAGTTCTACCCAACAAAATCAATTCAAACAAATTTTGTATGAAATAAAACTCAAAAATCTAGGTCTAGACATAAAAATCACTTTAAGATCATTTTTTACAATTAATTATGATGTTTTAAAATTTGTGGCAGAATATTGGCAAACCCAGAAAATTAGGTTACCTAGAATTTTCGTTGCTTAGCTCATGTTGTGTATATTTTTAATGTGTTTTTTTTGCATGCATGTCTTATACTCATACAAATCAAAACTCCAGAATCTATTTAAGTCATAAAATTAAAAAATATACACATGCAAGTACATACAAAACTTGATTACACGCAAATAGTCCATAAACTATTCTTACGATGCCTTTTTGAATTATTCTTTGTTTCTTATTTTTTAGGGTTAATTATAGAGATGGATTTAGAGTTATTTCATGAGAATATATCAGAAGATTTTAGGAGATTTACTTACCTTGTTGGATGCTCAAAAGATTGTAGGAGAATAGGACTTAACTCTAATGTCTCCTCCTTTTCTCCTTTTCTCTTTTTCTCCTTCTTCTTTCTTCCTTCTCTCTTCTTCTCTCATTCTTCTTTGAAAATACTTTTAAAAAATTTTGGTCTCTCTCACTCTTACTCTCTCAGCCGAAATATGTAGAGAGAAAGAGGAGGCTTATATCTTGTTTTTATAGAAAAATTATAATGCAAGGATAATAATTGCATCTATTTTAAATTTTAAATTTTTCTTGACTCCTATTGGTTGCATGGGGTAGTAGGTGCTATTTGAGAAATATATATTCAGATTTTACAGATGGGGTTTCAACTGGGGTCTGTTTGGGAAGATCAAAAGCTATTTTTGCATTAATTTATGTATTAAATTGTGTTTTAGTACTATTTTCTGCAAACAAATGTATAACATATTAATTTTATGTATTTTTTTGGTATCTAAACCTACTAAAATATATTATATTAATGTATTTATAATTAATTTAGTCTTTTCATAATTTATCATAATTTTGATAGCAATTAATTAAATAGGTGTAAGCTTTTTAAGTTAAATTAAGTAAGTTTGACAAAATTTGACTTTTTGACTTATTTATTGTGTAAAAATTTTAAATAATTATTTGTTTACTTTTGTTGACCAATATTATTATATTATTATATATATTACTTATATAAAAAATATTATGTTAAAATAATGCTTAGTTAATACATATTTTCTCATTTTTTAGCTTAAAAAGGCAAAAAGTAGCTTTGACCATGCAAGGGTAAATTTGTTATTTTTATTGTTATTTTGTCTTTTATTAATTAATTATATATAAATATCTGATTTTTGGTATTCATGTGTCAAATTTTAAATTTTTAGGACTTTTTGCTGTACTAGAGGCAAAATGGTCATTTTACCCTCATTATGAGAATTTTTTATTTTTAATTTTATATTTTATGTTATTTACTTAATTTTAACTGTCTTGGGACTTTTTTGAGTATTATGATTTTGCATCTGAGTACTTGATCTTTTTAGAATTTTTTTGGGTCAAATTAGGATTTCAGGTTGAGTTAAGTTTCCCATCCTTCTAGCAACTTAAGACCCTGTCAACTAACCATCGCTAATACTAGGATTTCGGTTGAATTGCTAACATGGGTTATTACAATTTGCGTGGTTACAATTAGGGTCCAAGCCTGGGTGTTACAATCTACCCCCCTTAAATAAATTTTATCCTCGAAATTTCATGCGAAAAGGTTGTGGATAGTTATTTGCACTTCTTCTCTTCGAAGTTGTTGTCCTTATTTACTTGAGACATTCTTTACTGAGGATATGGATAAGGTTGAGTTTATATGTTCAGCATTTTAGGGAAAACGATTACTTTATCTTATTAATTTCTTAAACTGGCCACTACACAATTTTCAAAGATTACGTCGCATATCCATGGCGCATGAGTCATTTGACAAGTGTTAGCCCTAAAGCCTTTGTTCTTCAAGTGTACCGTTTACTCATAATGATGAAACAAAGCTAAATTAACACACATCCCAGAGTTGCGAATACGAGCGTACCTCTAATCATTGACTAATACTCATTTTTCCCTTATAAAGGTGAACATTCTGTCTCTTGATTCTCATGTGGGTCAAGCTGTATCATCCTTTACAAACCATCTAGTCCTTGTTGAAGTTGATTTTCTTGATATTCGTAGTTTTGCTTTCGTCGGCAGATATGATAGTTTCCTTCCTTTAGTAGTGGGCATTGAAACTTTTTTGTCCTGACTTATTGCAATTGAAACAGATTATTGGGTTCATCTGTTGTCCCCCTTATTGTTCATTTTCGCTTGCTTATGAGTACGATTTGATAGGAACGAACTGCCTTTTATTCCTCAATGGTTTCCCATGACCAGAGTTAATCTTCCTTTGGTTCTAAATCCTTCTTGAATCTGTCAATTCTAATTCTGCCACTATTGTCGCTCGTACGACTAGTTCATAAGTGGGAAACTGTATGTAGACGATCCTTCCCAAAATTGATGGCTCCAGGCCCCACTCAATCTTTCGTGCCTTTGACTCTTCCTCTGGTATAACGACTGCAATAAAGTGGCTCAATTCCTCGAAGCAATTAGCATACTGGGTTACCTTCATCAATCTTTGTTTTAGTTCTAGGAATGCTCTACTCTGTTCCTGACGGAGGGGAGCAAAAAAATACTTTTTCAAAAATAACTCTTCAAACTGATCCCATGTTAAGGCTAGCACATTTTAGGTGTTATTGATCATAGACCACCAATGATCGGCTTTTCCTTCCAACAGGTAAGCAGGTAAAGTCACTCGATCGGCCTCATCTTGAACTTCCATTGAGTTAAATAGCTTCTTGATTGCCCTTAGCCACTCCTCGGCCTCTTTCGGTTCTACTCCTCCCCTAAACGTAAGGGCTCATTGTTTTTCAAGCTTCGATAAGAACCACGCTCTATCACGCACATGGGAACAATTAATGCTGGTGGCAAGCTCTCATAAAACTTGAGCTAATTCAGGTGCTTCGTTATTAATGGGTCCACTAGTTCGTCGATGGTGGTTTGGTTGTATACCAGCCATCCTAAAAAAGGAGAGTGTCTTATGATTTAAGGGTTGTTTCAATTCTGGATTATGCTCACGTTCTGGGGGTCTTGTAGAGTTAAGTTTGAGGTTATTTTTTGGTAAGTATTGAGTGTGAGATTTTTTTTTAACAATACTTGTAATTCAAGTCATTCAAGCTTGGGTGCATAAGCGCTATAAGGTTTCAAATATTCACAAAACACACATACAACATTGAAAGAAAAGAAAAGATTCAACACAAAACTTGCTAAGGCCTATCTAAAACAAACGCAGGTAGATATGTCGGACAACTACCTTATGCTCCCCAACGATTGTAGAGTCTTTTCTGGCTCCTGACGCTTGACTCTGATGGATTGGTATGTAGGGTTTGAATGTCTCTCCTAATGACTGAATCGTTTCTCTCCGATTGTTGGTTACTTTAGGGTAATTAAATGTGCTAAAAGGTATGTCTGAGGCAAATATCGAGTCATGTGATCCATTGTGATTTGGTGGGTAATTCTCCATTAGGCTCTTGATGCTCATGTTGTCGTCAGAATTCTTCTTTAAAGGTGGGGATGGTAGGATTTGGACTCAAACATGTTGGTGGAAAAGCTGGTATGAATATTGATGTGTACAAATGCTCTTTCTTTATTTGCATACTAAGAGTATCATAAACTCGAGGTTTTCCTCTTGTTTTTTACTTCCCTACTTTCGGTATGAATCTTTTGCTTTCTGGTTTGTTGGATGTGTGGGTCTGCTAGGAACTAGTATGGAAAAGTCTGAATTTTGTCACATGGGGTGTCATGAGTCCCTTGGTGTGAAGTTGTTGTCTCTAATTGTAGGCTACTGTTGGCATAGTCTATTTATCGGGTCCCTTGCGAAAATGTAGTTAGTTGAATAAACCCTTACTTAACTATTTCTGTAGTCAGGGTCTCGGTCTTCAAAACTTTGCTGAACGTGGATGTTGACGGTATTTTATGTCGTAATGCTGAGGAAAGATTGCCCCCAAGATTCGGAGAGGTGTTAAGAGGTTCCTGTGCATTGTCCTAGTTTTTCGTGAAAGAGTTTAGGCCTAATGATATAATATCCTGATGATCGTCGTTACTCACAGCCTTACGGGGCAAGGTTTCGAAGATCAACGGATAAAAACATGCGTAGAGTTTTATAAGGATGGTCAGCTCAATTTTTTTTGGTTCCAGAGAAGGTGACCCTAAGGTAGTGAATAGGTAAGCGTTTAGCTGAGAATTTCGAATGACATACTAGGCTGCATGAGATATAGTTTGGGGCTAAAGCGGCTAAGGGAAGGCGAACTAGTTCTTTACGAGGAAAATTTTCCAAGATGATTCAAAAGATGGATTAGGTTAGGGCAAGGGGGTTATGGCTAAAATAATCACCGATGACCCAAATTGAGAGGTCGGTTGAGGCTCATATGCATAAGAGATCAACAACTAGTAATCATTACAAAGGGGATGTTCTCGGGAAGAATCTATGCAACATCTGATCTTGACGAAAGATATGTTTAGGCAATGGGTAGCTAAACTAGATAGTTATCTTGAAATTACGTTGGCCTAACATACTTCAATTCAAGCATTCGAGTTGACTCCCCAGGTTGAGATTTCAAGAGTTCGCAAAATTGCTTCAGTCGGATGTAGTATTGAAATCAGGGGAAGATGAACGGTGGTAGAGGATCTTAGCAATGTCGAATGTTCAAGGCTAAAGGAATGATATTGAGTTCTACGAATAAAGAGTTAGTTCAAGGATGATGACTTAAATTGACGGACAATCATATGCGAATACTAGTTATTATCTAGGTGTAGCTCAACAATGAAAACTCAAAAATAAGGGTAATTCCCGATAGGGTTACCAATAAGACTTGGGTGTAGAAGGGTTACCTACAAATGATACTGGACAGCATTGCTGAGGACCGGTGTTATTAGAAGGAAGGATAAGCAAAGAATTTTCAACCGAGTATAGAAGTTGATATAAAGGCTTGGGGTAAACGAGTTTGGAACTTATAAAGCTGAAGTTACGAGGTTTTGACGGTGGCTCTCAATATGATATCTGAAACCTCTCCTAGTACATATATACTCCCGTCTACCCCCTTTAAAATAAGATAACTCGTTGCATGAATCTCCAGCCTCGATCTCGATGCCCTTACTCGTCCTTTGCATTGGATTTCTCGCTACTTTTGATCCTAATAATGTTTTAACACGGCTCGCTATAAGACTTAGACGCAATAGATTTTAGTTCTTATAATGTATAAATGATAATTATAATTAATACAACGCGTCCTACAGATCATTCACGCAACAGAATGCACGATTTTTCATAACCTAAGGTCTGAAGGTTTACTAAACCTAGGTTCTGATACCAACTGTAACACCTCGTCCTCCAAGCACGTCGGGACATATATAAGTATAGATAAGAAAAATATTCTAACTATTCATTCATAGTTACATATTATAAATATTACATCATTAAGAGTTTGAACTGATTAAAAGTACATAACGATTACAGTTTCTCCAAAGGATTCAACAAAAATTTACATTACTCTCATGTAAACTAAATAAAAAGAACGAAAGGGGAAAAATTCAAATTCTTCAAATAGCGTTGTCGGGATCGGCGGGCTCCTGCCACTCACTCTATTCCTCGAAACCTTCTTCCACAGGTGTAACTTCCTCAAAGAGTTCTTCTTTACCTGTGGCACGAATGCAATGAACCGAAACCCATAAGCAAACTTCCTAAACAGTCTAACAAACTTACAGCAAAATATCTTACGATACATATCACATAACACCCATTACAAATTTAAAGGCAAGGGGATAAACAAATTTGACACTTTCAACAGGATAAGCATATATATAAGAACAATTGTGCAAGTGTGTGACGCAGATGAATGCAATGCAGTTGCTTAACCCGACATACATCCAGACCATATTATGAATTCCACACTGGAATTACGAAGTAGACTTAATAGGAATTTGATTACCAAACCTATCCTTGTCTCGTTGCGAAAGGTAAACGCTCGCCTTGACTACATGCCTCAGCCATTTTACTCAATGGCAACAGCGTGGGGGCGGGCCAACCAATTCCACATTAAGTACTAGGATGCTCGTTAGGCGTCAACCCAAAGTCTAATTAATAACAAGAATTTCAAGTGACACTTCACGTTATATAGGACTACCATAATTGGGCTCTTCTCCCAAGTTACTATCGTAGTGGGATTAGGTTTGCCGAATTAGACGCTTTTTTGAAATTATCCTTCAAAACATTGTGGCAATGGAGTTTAGGTCAGCCACAATTGGGCTCTTCTCCGAAGTTACCACCGCAGTGGGATTAGGTCCGCCAAATTAAGCTTTTCTCCTAAATTACCTAATTTTGCCTATATCAACACCACTCTTATAATATAACCATAACTCAAGGAAAGACGAAAATCAAAGGGACATATATACCCAACAAAGAAAATCGAGGTACAAAATAACTAAAACCAATGTACAGGATGCAACCCACAAGATGCCCCAAGTGCAATGTAATAATACCTATAGTACAACAACTCGTATCTTGAAGTACAACTTAACAATAGTATGGTATGAAACTAAACATGGCATGACATGCAAACTAACACAGCATAAAGTACAAGTCTTTAAAGCATAAGGTACAACTCACTAAAACATAGAGTACAAGCATGCAAAGCATAAATCATGATTTATGTGACATATGATCGAACTATTGGCATGGGTTTACTTCAACAAAATCATCATTTTTATACACCAACTATTCACCGAGTTCATATAAAGTCCATAGATTCAAGTTTCACAAAGTAGCACGCCATTCGTACACTTAGCCAAATTTAGTTAAACGTTTAATTACTAATTTTAAAGTTGCAACAGTGTTTTGAAATATCTAGACATAGATTTAATTTCTGAAATCTAAACACCAATTAAATAAAAATATTTTTTACAACTTTCATATTTAACACTAAGGTCAGATCCTAAGGCAAAAATGTCATTTATTTTATTTAAGTGAAAACTATTTAGCATTTTACAGAGAAAAATATAGAAATTGGGCATCTGTTGGCCACGATTTTGGAGTATCATTTCAAGAACTATAGGTTTGATTTTTAGTGAGATTTTAGTTTAAGGTGTCCCCTACAAGGTTCATGTTTTGTGTTAGGGCAAGTTGTTTGAAAAACATTAGTGATTTTGACCAATTTAAAAAAAGGATTCAGTCAGTCTAGAAAGAGTCTGTAGAATAAGTTTTAAACAGAAAATGCTCAAAACTTTTTGGGTATCATCTGAGGGTATTTTGGGGTAATTTTTACTCCGTATTTAGTTTAATATGTAGACTATATTTTTCATGTTTACCACTTTTGGATTTGGCTTCTAAAAATTTATGTTTCTGGTCTCACAAAAATGTATGACAGAAGGCTCTGTTAGTCACTGAATCTCAACAGTGACTTTGGAAAAAATTTTGATCTACCAAGACTTCATATTTTTAGCTCATTTTTTGTGGACAGAAAGATAAATATTTCTTCTACAAGTTGTATGTTTTGCCCTAAGCTCGCTCCTTACTCTAACTTAGTATTTTTATGTCTGCAACTCAAAATAGTCAAGATCTATCATTCTTTAGCAAAAATGACATATCTTGAGTTCTACTCAACGAAATCACTTCAAATCAATTTTATATGAAATAGAACTCAAAAATATATGTCTGGACATAAAAATCACTTTAAGATCATTTTTTTACAATTAGTTATGATGTTTTAAAATTTGTGACAGAATGTTGGTAAGCCCAGAAAATTAGGTTACCTAGGGTTTTGGTTGCTTAACTCATGTTGTGTATATTTTTGATGTGTTTTATTTACATGCATATCTTATACTCATACAAACCACAATTTTAGAATATATTTAAGCCATAAAATTAAAAAATATACATATACAAGTACATGCAAAGCTTAATTACACACAAATAGTCCATAAACTACTCTTAGGACGCTTTTTTGAGTTATTCTTTGTTTCATATTTTTTAGAGTTAATTATAAAGATGGATTGAGGACTATTTCACGAGAGTATATTAGAAGATTTTAGAAAATTTACTTATCTTGTTTGATGCTCAAAAGATTATAGGAGAATAGAACTTAACTCTAATGCCTCCTCTTTGATCATTTCTTCCTTTTTTCTTTCTTTTCTCTTTTTCTCTCATTCTTCTTTGAAAATACTTAGAAATTTTTTTAGTCTCTCTCACTCTTACTCTCTCAAAGCCAAAATATGTAGATAGAAAGGGGAGATTTATGTCTTATTTTTATAGAAAAATTATAATAGAGGGATAATAATTGTATCTAATTTAAATTTTAAATTTTTCTTAGCTCCTATTGGTTGCATGGGGTGGTGGGTGCTATTTGATAAATATATATTTAAATTTTTCAGATGGGGTTTCAGCTGGGGTCTGTTTGGGAAGACCAAAATCTATTTTTGCATTAATTTATGTAATAAATTGTGTTTTGATACTATTTTGTGCAAGAAAATGCATAAAATATTAATTTAATATATCTTTTTGGTATCTAAATCTACTAAAACTTATTATATTAATGTAATTTTAATTAATTTAGTCTTTTCATGATTTATCATAATTTTGATACTAATTAATTAAATAGGTGTAGACATTTAATTTAAATTAAGGTAGTTTGACAAAAATTAACTTTTTGACTTATTTATTATGTAGAGATTTTAAATAATTATTTATTTACTTTTGTTTACCAATATTATTATATTATTATATATATTACTTGTATAAAAAGATTATGTGAAAATAATACTTAATTAATACATTTTTTCTTATTTTTTAGCTTAAAAAGACAAAAAGTAACTTTTTGGGCACATTTCCCTAAGTGGCCGGCCATGCAAGGGTAAATTTGTTATTTTTATTCTTATTTTATCTTTTATTAATTAATTATATATAAATATTTAATTTTGGGTATTCATGTGTCAAATTTTGAATTTTTACGATGTTTAGCTGTATTAAGAGCAAAATGGTCATTTTATCCTAATTATGAGAATTTTTTATTTTTTATTTTTTATTTTTTATTTTATGTTATTTACTTAATTTTAGCTGTCCCGGAACTTTTTTGAGTATTAGGGTTTTGTCTTTGAGTATTTGATCTTTTTATGATTTTCTGGATCAAATTAGGGTTTCGGGTTGAGTT
The DNA here is from genome assembly GCA_034768845.1 of Heliamphora exappendiculata. Lineage (NCBI taxonomy): Eukaryota > Viridiplantae > Streptophyta > Magnoliopsida > Ericales > Sarraceniaceae > Heliamphora > Heliamphora exappendiculata. The sequence continues at coordinate 50,245 of JAOTRH010037668.1, forward strand.
AAATTTTCAATGTTGAGTTAGGTTTTTTCATCTTTCTAGCGACCTGAGATCTTGTCAACTAACCGTCGCTAATACTAGGGTTTGGGTTGAATTGCTAACATGAATTATTACAATGTAGGTGGTTACAACTAGGGTCCGGGCTGGGGTGTTACAATGGCGCCGCCAATAATTGAGAAATCTCTTTATTTGACTATTGAAAACACCCTTTTAGAGACTCAGCTAGGTTTGGTGACTGATGGGATTCTTCATCCGATCCTTCTAGTGCCGAATGTTGACCCATGACTGCTTTTCCTCGACCTATTCCAGCCATAACACTTCTTGATGACACTTGGGTCCCACAGGGTGTGCCAAAATATTATTGTTGCTCGTGCTGAATTATGTTCATGACCTTAATGATGTGGTGCGGGTGTGCCAGGACGAATGTGTCCAATCGTATTTGAAATTGCGCCAATCTGACTTCAAACCAAAGCAAATTGTGCGTAACCCGAAGCAAAAGCTACTGGTTCAATTTTTTGCCTCAATGAAGAGGACTTCAATAATTTTCAATTGTCTTTTTGAATTAAACTAAATAAAATTTGTAGGACGAATGAATAGAAAATTGAGAGTGAATTGATATGCCTTCGTATCGAGTGAAGTACAATTTGAAACAAGGATAATAACTAATGCTATGCCTAATTGGGAACATAAATTAAATCTAATCCAACAAACAAAATTTGAAATAAGGACGAATGAACTAATTTGGACTTGAAAATGGGAAAGATGTGTAAATACAAGAGAAGAAAATAAAATATGCTCGGGGCTTTTGATATGTTAGATGTGTGCTTATTTTCCTGACTGATTTATGCTTTTATACTCTTCCTCATAACTGTACGTTCTATTTAGTGCATTTTTTTCACCAACAATTCATTGCTCACTTTGACTTTTTCTTTAGCCAACACGTGTCATCTGCCTCTTTCCATTTGCAACCAGTCCACTTTATTTCTCGTTAATTGCAACATGTCCTTCCCACAAATCATTTTTCCTAATTATTCTTCTAATTCGTTTTAAAAACAAACTTCCTCTTGATTTGCTCCCATAATGACGTGTTCTCTTTCAAATTTATACTTCATTATGCTAGATAAAATTCCATCCGATCATCATTAAATAATCAGCCTCCTATTTCCTAATAAATCAGTTACTTTTTTATATTTTTCACATGTGGCCTAAATAACACTTTAATTTTTAACCACACAACAAAAATTAGTCAACATTTGGTAAAATTTATCTCCATCATATTATATGAGAGTACCACGTATATACTCTGAGAATACCGAATAATTACTCAAAAAATTGGGCCAAACTTTGCACCCATATTTGCTTTGAGAAGGGAAAGATTAAACACCACTAATTCATAAAATGTTTCTTGTTTTTTATTTTATTTTTTTAGTTCTTTAACTATCAGTTGAATAAATAGAAATCTCATTATTTAAAAATTGACTTTAAGTTTTTATTTAGAAAAATATTATGGTCCTAAATGGGTGAATTTGATTTATTGGTTTATTAGCTTATTTGCTATTATAGATTTATCGTTTTTAATAAATTTTTTTAATTATTTAGTCAAACTATTATATATATTTTTTAGACTTTTATCATTGAAACAAACAGAAAAAGTAAAAAAATTTGATCGAAATATAAAAAAATTTTAAGAATAACAAAAATAAACCAATAAATTAAAATTTATAAATTTTAAATTAAAATAAGTCAAAATAAACTAATAAATCAATAATCAATATTTGCCCCCAACAGGTTTATAATTTGACAATTAACATTTAGTATAATTTTTTACCGCAGTTATAAAAATTCGGCTCAAAGTCAGAGCCAAACAAGACCTAATAAAGGACCTTTTCATCTCCAGAAGCCTCGGTCCCGAAACCCAACTCAAGCAGATTTCCACACCTCGTTCCATTTCCAGGGTTTTCTCCATCTGCCGATGGCCCAAGTTATTAACATGCCCGTTGATTCTCTTGACCGCCGACGAGACCGCAAGGAGAACAAGTCCACCGACGATCCCGAATCCTCGCCCCCGCCGCCGAGGCGACGAGAAAGAGATTCTAGGGAGAGAAAGGACGACAGGGACATCGACCGCCCGGCGAATCGCCGAGGCGGATATTACTACGATCGCAACCGCTCTCCGCCGATGCCGCCCAGGGAGAGGGATTACAAGCGTCATGCTAGCCCAAGCTCCCCTCCCTACCGGGACCGTCGGGGCCACACCCCTCCCCGGCGGTCACCTCCGCTCCCACCCTTCAAGCGGTCGCGGAGGGACGATGGTGGGTATGAGGGGCGGCGTGGAAGCCCTAGAGGTGGTTATGGTTTTGGTGATAGAAGGTGAGCGAGCGATTCTACCTGGATATTCACTTGTAGCTGCATATCTATGTATTTCTAAATGCATATGCATATTTCTACCAACAATACTGCGCACGGTGCATAAATTTCACTGCATGCATATGTGTCACCTCAAGAAACATTTTCTTGTAGATTCCATTTATCAATTTGACATTGTCACATACTCACGCTGACTTTTGGAGAATTACTATAACTGTGGATTGTTTGCTTCTTTTTTTTACATGGGATTTTGGGATATTTTTTTGAATGTTAGGTTATTTTGTTCATGAATTCGCCCTATGGTAGGCGTTCTTGTCGAATGAATGTTCTGTTTTAATCTATTATATTCACTAATGGTCACAGAACATGGAAGTTAAAGGACTGTTTGTTCAAGCTTAGCCTTCTAGCTACAATTTCTTAGGTGGGTGCGTCACAGTGTTATAAGAATTGTGAAAGGCATAATGGTATTTTACTTCAAAAAGGCTTAAAGGCAAAACATACCTAAGGAAAAAAGTCGAGATTGCCAAATATGCTGATAATTTTCTAAGATAGATTTTTTTTCCGTCTTTGCTTTAACCAAAAAGGCAATAAGTTGGCTTAAAGGCGCAAACGCGCCTTGTGGTGGTGGTGGTAGTTTTGAAAGTTCTTTCTTTTTCCAGTGTGTCGTTTCCATTTAATGCACATTATTCTATTGTGATATGGGTATTGAGCAGTAATGGAAAATGACATTAAAATTGTCGAGATCAATTACCAAGGAATAACAGATCTCGAGATGGTGGTGTATTAAAACATGATCCTAAACGAATACTTGATCCATTTGAGATTCATATAAATGGGGTTTGGGATGTGTTGCAATTGAAATGCGTGCACTGTGATAATTGGGAGTTTCAAATCCAATTGGAATGTGTTGCAAACATGATCCCAAATTCAAATTCGATTCCAGCTGATTTGTTTCCAAACTTTTTTTTTGGAATTGAATTTGCTTGATTAATAAATAAAATGGCTGGTAATAATAAACATAAATAAAATTACTAAATTAGATTGTCAAGTTGGCAAAGTGACACTGTATTATGGATTTAGAAGAAGAGAATGGAAGTTTGAAAATTATGAAAGGTATAATTGTACTTTACTTCAAAAAGGCTAAAAGCCAAAAAAAACTCAAGGCAAAAAGTTGAGATTGCCAAACATGCTGATAATTTTCTCAGCGCGTGGGGGGGGGGGGGGGGGGGGGCGGGGGGGGGGGGGGGGGGGGGGGGGGGGG